>JACXGJ010004025.1:0-48735 GCA_016801105.1 Esox niger
ATACACAAGCGGGCGGCAGAAGCACAGTCAGGGAACGGGCAGAGTAGTCGGGGACAGGCAAATGATCGCAATTCCGGCGGAGAACAGACGTACAGGCAAGGCTCAGGCAGAGTAGTCGGGGACGGGCGATAATTCGGTGCACGGAAGATCTGTTCGAGGAAATTGCGAGATGTGGAATGCTTGCGTAAACCATTGATCCAGCAGGGGAGTAGTGGCAGGGAGGTGTATTTGTATGTGTATTGATGAGGTGAATGGGGACAGGTGAGTGGTGATTGGTGACGGGTGTGTGAGGTGGTGTGCACAGGAACTCAGGAGCGCGGGCGCCCTCTGCTGCGCGCTCGCGGAGGCGGGGACGTGACAGTAACGCTCCCGGCTCTGTGCACATATTACGGCTCTCTGAACAGGGATCGATACCCATCTCCACCCTTCACTTTGGTGATATTTAGTGTAATATGTTCTGCAGTTTGACTGTCCCACATAGGCAGGAGATGTCCATGAAAGTGACATGTGCCTAGGGATGGTTGGAGGGCTTGGATGTCAAAGCATACAATCATTTGACCATGTGCCACAGATGAACATGTATACATGTGTGTTATTGTTTGAGTGGACTTCATACCTTATAATCCCTTTAAAACCTTGCGTCAAAACTGTAAAAGCATCTCTCTGTTTATCTACCATTCATTTCTTTTATAGGGGATTTTTAGGTCTCTTTCAAATAAGGAATGTGCTTTGTGTAGGCTTACTTTGTTAGCATTCAAATTGTTTGCTTTTCTTTAATGGGCAACTTACTGACACCGAACAGAAACTCCAAAGGCAAAAGTAAATCATGGAATTGAGACTAGACATTCGCAGCTCTTTCATGTGTGAACAATCATTGAATCAAGAAACACCTGATCAATTAAAAACACCTGTGAGCCAATTGTCCCAATACTTATGCTCACACAACATTCCCGGAATGAAATTCTGACACACAAAACATATACATATTGAAATGGACAGAAATGGAAGGTGACATTCTGTACTTTTGCTTCATATTTATCTTTTATCTGATTTTCATATGCTTTATAAAGAAAGATTATTTTGACCACTGTTCCAATACTTATTGAGGGCACTGTAGATTTCAAACAGAACTAGTTAATTGTTCAACTGTCAGTCAGTAGTGGCACCACAACTGCTCCTGCCATTGTAGCTGACAAGGAGGGGAGAGAGCGCACCAGTGACACCTCTCCTACCATCTACAGCTTCATCTTTAGAGGTAAAACAGCATCACAAATCCACCACTGTACTTCCCAAAGGGATTGTTTTTTTCTGTATGACCATGGCTCTTTTTATGCCAAACCCACCTCTGCTGTATGTTGCCAAAAATGTCACTTTTCATGTTGTCATCAGACCATACTACATACAGTAGTTCCAATCAAACGTCCAATGACATTTAGCAAACTCTAGGTGCTTTACGCTAGTGGTTTAGTGACAAAGAGTCTTTCCTCGGGTGATCTCTCTGACTGACTTGTCTAATCAGTCTTGGAGATTTGGTAAGCCCAAAATGTAACCAATTTCTCAAACTGTAATTTTTTTAGATTTCTTTGGCACTTGAAACATCCCCCCCGTGTGAGGAGTCAAAATAAAAATGCATACCTTTCCAGGCAGGTTCAACACAGCTCCACTTGTTTTACATTGTGACAACTGAAATTGAAAAGTTTACAACAAAAACAAGGAAATGAGTTACACATAAGGCAAAGCTATGGGTACTGCTGTGGCCAGTAGGATATGTCTGTTCTGAGAGATACATGTGGTAAGCATTAATCATAGATGGAAACAGATTACACTAAATCAGATTAGTGCCCCTGGCTATAAAAAGCAAGGTCATTATCAGCTTAACTTAATGTAATGTCACTGGTTTTATAAAATGATATTGATGTTGTCTTCATCTGATCAGTTGGTTTATGATAGTTAGCATACGTGTATGGTTGTGTGTGTTTGTAGTTGGGCAGGGAGGGGCAAAATACAGAGACTGATATAAAAATGTATTGCTGTTTTGCACCACTGGGTGGACACACTACCAAAGTATCAGCTAACATTTTACAACAGGCCTGTTCCACAGTGCTTTAAAGATGTGATGATGTGTGACTTTGAATCAAATACATTTCCCAGATCAAAATTGAAGAACTGATAGTGTCTGTGTGCTGCTAAAAATAAGGATATTTGTATGATACATACAATCCTGTTGCCAAAAAAGTTGGAATCCTGCATAAAATGTTAATAAAAACAGAATGCAATGATGTGCAAATCATTTCATCCATATCTTGAATTGGAAATAATCCAAAGATAACATATAAAAGGTTGAACCAGGGACATTTGATTGTTTTTGTAAATATAAATGCCCATTTACAATTTGATGCCAGGGAGCAACACATTTAAAAAACTTCATGACAGGGGAATGTTTATTACTGTGTTGCAGCTCATCTTTTAACAACACTGTGTTCCACAAGTGTTTGGGAACTTAGGAGACAGATTGCTGTAGTTTGAAAGTGAAATGTTTTCCAATATAGTGTTTCAGCTGCTCAAAGGTTTGGGGTCTCCTTTGTTGTATTTTTGGTTTCATGATGTGCCAAATGTTTTCCATGGGTGACAGGTCTGGACTGCTGGCAGTCCAGTTTAGCACCCAAACATTTTTACTACGGAGCCATGCTGTTGTAATACGTGCAGAATGTTGTTTGGCATTATCCTGCTGAAATAAGCAAGGCCTTCCCTGAAAAATATGTTGTCTGGATGGCAGCATATGTTGCTCCAAAACTGTATATGTTGTTTAGCATTAATGGTGCCTTCACAGATGCCCATGTCATGTCACCCATGCCATGTGCACTAATGCACCCCCATACCATCACGGATGCTGGCTTTTGAGCACTACATTAATAAGAAGCCGGATGTTTCCTTTCCCATTTTAGCCCGGAGGACACAACGTCCAAGATTCCTACAAATATTTTCAAATTTTATGTCAGGCCACAGGACAGTTATACACTTCACCTCAGTCCATCTTAAATGAGCTTGGGCCTACTGAGTTTTTGTATCTTGTTTACATCTGGTTTATTCTTTGTATGGTAGTGTTTTAACTTGTTTTTGTGGATGCAGCGAAAAACCTGTTCACAGATAGAGTTTTCAGAAGTGTTCCTGAACTCATGTGATTTCCGTTACAAAATCATGTCTTTAATCATGTTTTTAATGTAGTGCTCTCTGAGGGCGGGGTAACAGTCATCCAGTATTGGTTTTCAGCCTTGTCCCTTGCATACAGAGATTTCTCTGGATTTTCTGAATCTTTTAATGATATTATTACCGTGGATGATCAGTTCCGCAAACTCTTTGCAAATTTACATTGAGAAACTATTTTTTTATTGTTGCACTATTTCCCTGCAGTCTTTCACAGTGGTTATCACAATGGTGATCCCCTCCCCATCTTTTCTTCTAAAGGGCTCATTGTCTCTGGGATGCTCTTTTTATACCAAATTATGACCTGTTGCCATTGGCTTAATTAGTTGTGAAATTTTCTTTTTTAGTATCACAACTGACCCTGTCTCAGCTTTTTTTTTATTTGTTGCTGGCATCAAAGTGGGCATACGTTTTTTAAGGAAACATTTTATTATTTATAATATTTCAACATTTGATTTGTTGTCTTTGTATTATGTTCTAGTCAACTGAGGGTTTAAATGATTTGCACATCTTTGCATTGTTTTTATTTCCATTTTACACAGCGTCACAACTTTTTTGGAAACAGGGTTATACATTTCTTGTGACTACGAAACATCTTTATGTAAATATATTCTTAAACAATTGATGGTAGAGTGAATGTTTATTATATAGCCTATGAGTCAAAGGAAGGCAAATGCAAGTTAGATTAGATAATCTAGGAAAAGGTTCACTGGGGCATAGAGTATTAGCATCACAACACATGCATGTAGACCCAATGTAACCAGGGTAACTCATTCTAACCAGCACTCAGGTCCAGCTGAAATTCACCTGGGGTATATAGATAAATCCCCCTGTTGCCAGAGGTGATGGCCGTAGACATGGTAGTCTGCTCACAATCAACAATTTGTATGTTTAAAACCAAATACAGCTCTGGAAAAAATAGACTACTGCAACATTTTCTTTCCTTTCCAAAAAATTAGAAAAGATTTTGAGTGAGGAACAGAAGGGTTAAAATTAAGAGACCACTGCAAATTGAACCCTTCTGTTCCTCACTCAAAACCTTTCTTTTCAACTTTTTTGGAAAGGAAAGAAAAAGGTGCAGTGGTCTCTTCAATTTTCCCCGGAGCTGTATATACCCATCAGTGCTGTACTGAAATGTTGCCTACTGTATGAAATTATTTTTCAATATATATAGCTTATTGTTAAAAATTGCCTATGCCCAAACATGTAGTAGTGGTTAAAATGGCAATACATTCCTTTTTGGTGCTAGAAATGTATTAATTATATAACAAATGCCTAATTAGCAACATTTTGTCTACACCCATCCCTCTGCTTTCATATTTTTAAGGAAAATGACCCCTGTTCTGTGTAGAAAAGAAATACTTAAGTCTTTAAAGTATTTAAAAGTTGTTTTGAAATCATAGAATTTGAATTATCATTATACAAATTCTAGTCTATCCATCAATCAAATGTATAAAACCCTTTTTACATCAGCAGTTGTCACAAAGTGCTTTAAAGCACAGTGGCTAGGAAAAACTCCCTTAGAGGGATGACATTTAGGAAGAAACTAGGCTCAGAGTGGTGACCAGTTGTCTTCTGGCTGTGGCAGGTGAACATTTAAAAGGCTGTGCTGGGTGGCTGGGCCGTGTTAACAAGTTGTAAAAATTCATAAATACATTTGGGCTTGTCCAGAGTCTATAAATCCAGGTCAGAAGCATGACCAGATGGACAAGAACAGGGACAACTGGGGGGGTGGGGGTGGTGAACAGAGGGGCAGCTGGAATCTTCAGGTACTGTCTTGATCTGCAGCACAACCAGGAGGACTTTGGACAAGGGCTTGGACTGGGGTAGCAAAGAATCTTTAGAGCCTAGTAGGTGTGGGCAAAGACCTCATTTCCTCCTAAGTCTAATAATCAAAATATTTTCATTTGTGTATTACCACAAAATGTGCCTTTGTTTCTGGTCATATATATCACCATTGGTGTTTGTGTGCAGATTCTCTGAAGCCAAGCATACCTATACCTAACCTCTGCAAAAGAACAAGGAAGGCAACGCATCGCTTCCTGACAGGGTGTCTGTTTACTTTGCTTAAGTGAAATGTGAAGAGACAACACTTTAGTCATAACTTTCGCCATTTTTATGTATTTATTCTGTTTCTGAAGTTCAGTTCCAAAATTAGCTAAATGCCTTTTTGTCTTTGGAAGACAGATGTTTTTGGTATTGACTAACAGCAAAATCCTCTATTCAGTAAAAAGAGTATATGTAAACGCTGGAGGTCATAATATAAGCTAGATTTCCAACCCTGAACAACCTCTGTAATTTTAATGATAATTTCTGGATGGTTGTTCTGTATAATTGCATATATTTTTTGTCCACTACTGTTATTTTATCTACTGGATTTAAAGGGTAATCAGTATGAATATCAAAGACAAATACCTAGGTGAAAAACGATGTCACAGCAAAAACACAAAATTGGGGTACCACAATCGTTTGTGATACATACTATACATATTTCATGAGTATAAATGTTTTTAAGTTTACCTTTCTGTAAAGTATACTGTGAGAGGGGCAAACAGGGATAGAAAAGATAGATAATGCAATTTATCTATCGGTCTCCCTGGTCCTGGAATTCAGCCTTTCCTTGGCCAGAGAATATGGCTCACACATCAAATTATTTAGTTCTCAATGTCAATTGACAAGTATGCCTTTTCAAAGCTTCCTCTAAGTGGGGGTCTCAATATATGGCTAGATTATTTTCTATCATGAACATTCTACTGGCAGCTGACACCGTCCAATCCAGGCATGGCACAGCAAGATGGGAAAACAGGGGAAGTGGACCTTATTAGAAGTTCACTGACCAGCCTGTGTTTCAGGTTACTTGAGGAAAACCTCAGCTATGCCTCCTCTATGCTTGTACCATGGGAAAAAGGATGAAGCCAAAGTCCAAAAGAGGGAAGGGAAGCCAGACTTCTATACTACCAAAGACACAACACTCCAAGTGAGAGAGGTGGCTAGCTGTGGATTACAGAAATTGCATGAACTGGGATGGGCAGCGGCGGCGCCAAGGCATAACCCAGGTTGAAACACACAACTTAAAGTAATCAGTTGGAGTTGCCACTGTCATTCCAGTTTTCACTCAAATTTGCCGCAGTGCAAACAGTTTTGCTCACCAGGAACAAAGAAAAATGGCAACCTTGCAGTGCAACGGGAGCACAGCAGAAAAACGGATACCCAAAGCAATTGCACATTCCAAGAGTAATTTATTAAGAAATTATACAACAAAAGGAAAAAACAGAAAACTAAACGATAACAAAAGGAGTAATGGAAACAAAAACAGCCAGCGGAGACTGGAACCAACACAGAGCTTGGCAGGCGGTGAGGCGGGTTGGCTCCGTTCCGAGTCTTGTTGGGGGGGAAAAGAGAAAGAAAAAACACCCACCATATTTGCACGTTTCGATCTCTCTTACCTTGCCCTCTTCCCCCTTACAAGAGCCTCCTTTCTGCCCTGACAAAAGCAGTCATGGAATGGAGGTGCTTTGCTTTACCCGCTGCGACTCACAGGATTCTTCTCACTGCCGTTCTCCGTTCTGTGGCACTCTCCTGGCATTTGTCCGGGACTGGCATCCTGCAGCCACTGGTAGCGAGCCACCCACAATACCACGGCGTCACAAGTCAAGACCAAGATCAATTGGAGTGAGAATGATAAGCACAAGACCATGAGAAAACAAGTCCAATTGAACACCGATATTCTTAATGTTTTACATTCTAACTATAAAATTAACTTAGTTGTTTGTCTACAAATCCCTTTCACACTAATTACCATTATTACCTCAACTTTAGTAATATATACATTAGAAGCAGTTTCCACTGGACATCCCTTGGATTGGCTATACATAGTGGTCCCTTCAGTTTCCTCTAATCTAGCAGTTTGAGTATTTGGCTATGCAACATTTCTTACTGTCGCATCCTTGGCAATAGCGTATCTTTCCCTATATCCTCCATCACCTCACTTTCTCTGTATTTCCTACTGTCTCTTGCATTCCCAATGGTTAGTTTTGTTTGGATGCATATTTCCATTTTCTGCAGTGTCACAAAATTAATATTAATAAACATATTTAACAAAATATACCATAATGCCTTTGAAATGTACTAGTAGACAGTCAATAGGCATGATTTCATGGGTACAATGTACACAAATGTTGGTTATTATCACCATTGTGAACGCTAGCTAGGTATGTGCAGCTTGGATATTAGGTCCCAGGTCCTGATTCATCACTTTGATAAAACAACAGTACTAGAATGTTTTCGATTGCCCAAACTGAGTTTAAAGTTTACTGTACATGTAGCCATTGTAGCTAGCTAGCTAGACATGCTTGCAAACATTTTTGAAATACCAAGATCAATGCCTGCCTGACAATCAAGTAACATACATAAAATAAATGTTTTCTAATATTTTTTTATCAGTCTTCCATCAGTTTATTCCATTCAGAATTACAGAGAATATTGTCCACAATGGTAGATAAAGGTCTGAATGCAATGTTTTTTATTTTTCTGGCACAAATTATTAATGGTTATCATAGACAAAACAAAAGAATGAAGTTTGTGTGCATGAGTACACACTACACATTTGTGCATAATTATATGCTCCAAATGTATCAAATGGCAGTCATTGCTGGAGAAGCGAGAACAGGCAGAGCGAGGTTGCAATGTGGCTTTGGAAGAAATACAGTGCTTAGTTACCATGTCAACCTGAAAGTTTTTCAAGAATTATTGGGGTCATAGTGGGACGATTATTAGTAGACTGGTCACAGGAAGAATCTAAGACTTCTTACTGTCTGAGACTGAAACAAAGCAGCGTGCAAATGTTGAGTCCACGACAAGATCAAGACACTCAATACATGTGAAAAGCAGGTAATCAGTGGAATAAGGTGTGAGATGGATTCTTATGGCATGGGCAGGTGGAACTCCTTTGTCTTTTTCAATGGAAATGTTACTCTATGAGAGAGGTTTGTTTATGCACCCATCTCCCCACTGGAGGGTCACACTGTGGGAGGGCAAAGGCTGTCACTCTCCCATGGGTAATGGACAAGGGGATATTGTGTTCCAGGTCTCTAAGTAACATCCTAACCCAGTGTGCATCAGCCTTTCCTCTGAGTGCAATCACACACACACAATACTAACTGCTGGTTATAATGATCTGCTGTTTTTGTGTTGACTGATATGGTCCTCAAAAGACTGGTACATTCACCTACTTGTTTTTTCATGGGCTGTGTCAGACGAATTCTTGACAAATTTTATCTGTCACAGTTTAGTTCTATATCATTTTTATTATTATTAGTGGGGTGACTTAAAGCTGCCACATTTTAATTATGCAAAAATGTACTACCTATGCTTGCACAGCAAGATGCTCCAGGTTAAATTATTTCTCATCATAGACTACGGCATGGATTTTTATACATTAGCATAATTTGTATTAAATTACCCTCTAACGGTAAATGTTTAACCATTCAATATACCAAACATCTCTCTACGTCTCTGCTATTTAACCTTAAAGTAAATTATTTTACTATCACCCAGAACAAATTTGCATAGGGTTAAAGCAAGCCACAGTAACTTTATGTGAATGTTCCAATGTAATTATTATTAATATTATTCATTATCAGTATTCTTCACAATTCCTCCCACAGTTTTTAAGACAGAAACACAGTTCAAACTTTAAAACATTTAGACTGGTCTGGATTATGTTGCTTGGAATTTTCATGTTGATACTATTAAAACTTTTAAAGTTTTAGTTTGTTTTAATTACTAAAACTATTACGGTTCATTTGAATTCTTCACATTTTAAAACCCTGATCATGACATCATCTTTAATGTAATCAATGACTACCAAGATCACAACCACAACTACAGCTGCTTTTAGTATGATTACATTTCATCCAATTGTCCTACTACTACTCCTTCTCATCCTCCTACATCTTCCTTCAAGTAACTCTCAAGACTAGCCTGTTAACAGGAACAAAAAGCTTTACTATGCTTTACAGAGACATGGTTAAACAAGTACGCTAATGTAAATCACACTGGTTTCTCTTTGCATTGTGTCTGGTAAAGTAGACACTAAAAGTGCCCATTGCCCATGTGAACCCATCCTGGCATGGACTAGCCTGGTTAGTTCTTATTTGTGACTGGTGACGTGTATTGTTGGGGTGCATCACGACAAGAATGTTGAGTATTGAGGATGGATGCTGGTGGCCTTTTTTACATGCAGCAGTGTAGAATGAATGGAAGAGTAGAATTCTGAGTTACATGAATTGGGATGCAAGGATAGAATCACTCCAGCAGAAACCTGATTGAGGAAAGAAATGAACCGTGAAGAGAATATAATATAACATTGTTTAGTTAGCCATTGTGTTGCAGGCACACACTGTTGTTGTAAAAACAAAAACTCTTCAAATGTTCTTGGAATTAGCACCTAGGCCTTGATTGCGTGGTATGTACAAGTTAACGGGTTTACCCAGCTACAGTTCAATATATACATAATCGTTTTTTCTCTTTGTGATTAGTATAGCATTATGACATTACATACCTATTATTTTATTGGTCGTGCTATACATAACTACACGTACACTATGGTGACAAGATGCAAGCTTTCTTACTGTACCTAATTTCGAACAAAATAGCTGGATGCAGTACTTTCTTCCATAGAGCTTCATAATCTGCTTATTTAGGTGAAAGGCGCGGACTCAATCCCAACCTTTAAGTGTCTATAATTAAGTATAGTCCAGTCAAGATGTGTGAAGGTGAATGGCAAGGCACTGGATTTACAAACCATCCCAGCTATCTTCCCTACGAGCTCACCTCTCCAGTGGCATTCAGGGGCAGAGTTGCTGGCTTACTCGCGTTCCCACTTGCCGTCTTCATGCATTGGGAGTGAACTCTGTGGGCTTCACTTGGTTCTCTTTCAGGGTGGTTGCAGTTAATTGGTGTCCCTTTGGTCTGGATGCTTAGCAAAGTGGGCAGAGGTTACTACCTGGTTGGCATTGTCCACAGTGTCTCCGGACCCCCTGTCTCAGTCAGGTTTTACACTGCTATAGTATTGTGGTCAGGGACTAAGGTCAGTCTGTCCTGTCTTAGTCCCAATTGTTTATGATGCGTTAGTTAATGTGACAGGGGACAAGGTTCAGTCGGAATTATATTCAGAGATATCCTTTTGGACCCAAGAAATACTCTAATATTTCTGGTGTACTCTGGTTCTACAGGATGACAATTTCACCAAAGAATTTAGGAGCACAAATTAATAAAATGTAGTTCAGACAAGCGTGACTACCAACATCTTGACAACAGATACTTTACACAGCATCACTCAGAAAAGTGGAATACTGTCATGAGGGGCTGAGGGAAAGTAGGTGGTAGAATGACACGCTGATCCAAATCCAGGGCTAAAGGTAAAACCAACAGGCTTAATTTATTGGGCGGAATCGAATTGTGTACTCTAGTTTTACTGAATTATATTCTACTTTAGTTAAAAATAAATAAACCCTTTAGTAGTCTAATATGTCAAAGCAGCTATCTTTCACTTCCTTCTTGGCATAGTAATGTGATTTGTTTTGCGGATTCCAACTCTTCACCACTCACTACACTTTGAGGCAGGAGAGGGCAAGGGCTCTCCGGTTCAGTTCAAGTACTGCTTAGTACCAGAGTGAACATCCATTAATTTAACACACAATTACTAGACATAGCGCCTGCTACTGCTAGTGCTGCAGCAACAGTACTGTAACTCGCAATAGATGACAACACCACAGCAGCGGTCCCAGGTCAGACAATAGCAGTAAGTGACAGCTGAAATTAACCAGTCAAGATTGTGAGCCAACTACTAGCATGAACTACTTCTGCCAAAGCAGAAGGCAGTGATGGGGGGAGCCCGTGCCAAGGGGGAGACTTTATTTTGTTTATTTAAACAAGCATGTCATTAAGAACTTTTTTCAATAATGGCCTATAGACAATACAAATGTACATAAAATAACAGAGTCAAGAAAAATAACAAATACAATACAGTCACATTTTCCCCTGAAGAGTTTTTTTTGCAGCGTATTCCACTTTCAGGGCAATACAAATGAAAGCATTTGTACCTAATTCAGCAGGTATCCTTAGTATATCGAGTATTAACCAATCCTTTGTTGTGCAATATTTAGATATGGCATACCTACCATGATGCCTTCTAGCCAGGTGTTTATTGTAACTAGCCAACATGCAAAAGCTAGTCAATTTCTAAGACACAATTTGGTTAATTATCTAGCTCCTTGAACATGTTCTAAAGATATTACATTTGCATTTTTTCTTCTTACATTAGTTTAAAATGTCAATCCTTCTTAGGGTATGCAGCATTACTTTGTTTATGGTCCACAAATAAAAATGTTATATTGCAATCTACAATCTGCTGCTATATTATTTTGCAATCTTGGAAAATAAGGAGAACCCAAAGATTGCAAAACTGGAAAAAGGGACAGAATGTTGGCATGTCCAACAGATTACAATGGGAAGCTGAAAATTAGCAAAGATCATACAAGAAAAGGTGATACCAGTACCTCTGTCGTCATGCAAACCTGACCTGCTAAACGATGGACGGGACAGAAAATGTTCCGCCTTATTTCAGCCAGCAGGATCAAGGAGAAAAAATTAAATTGCTAAACTTGACACATTACAGGCTTAGCAATATGGGATGAAACAGGGAATTCTGGGAATACCAAATCCACAGTCAAGGAAGCAACTGCAGCCCAAGTCCAGCTGAGGAGACCATGACAAACTACAAACAGCAGAATAAACCCACAGACAAGAGGCTGGGTGATAGGAATCCCATAAACCAAAATTGCCTTGAGCAGCAGAATCACATTCTAAGCAGAACACACCAAACATTCAGAGTGAGGCCAAACTTGTACTAGCAAGGGCAAGGCAGAGAACAAAACCACAACTAGCAAAGAAAAGCAAAGAACCAGTTCTCCACACAGCAAGACCACAGAACGCAACCTTGCAGCGAAAAACAACAGCATCTGAGGGCTGTAAACCAACATGGACAGTAACTAAAATAAAAACTTGGGATACATTTATAACTTAGATTCACAGAGGGCATGACCAAGGTGCCACACCTTTTTGGCCCCATGGCTTTCGAATCACCTTGAAGAACACGGAGATGTAGCTTGCTATTTTATACCATGGGAGGTGGGGTTCCTGGCTGTTATACACCTGCAAGGCCTTATCAGGGGTAACTGTTTTTGTTTTCACTGAAATGCTTGACTCATGCCTGCTCCAGATTCTAACACCTCTTTCCCTCCCTCAGGTAACAAATATCATATAATTTTTCGCACTATTTATTAGTTCCCTTAACGAGTCACCTTGCTTGAACCGGTAAGCCGCGTTGCCGAAATAAGAGCGGCTGTTGAAATATCGATTATACACTAACTCAGTATCTACTTGAAATGTAGATGTCAATGTTTGTATCCACGTTTAACAGTTTCTGATTATCAAGACGAACATTTGAGAAATAGACAAGTGCCAGTTATATTATTGCGATACACCGACATTTTTTATTTGGACGGATGGAATAATTAACCAATTGGATATATTTTTGTGCACTGCTTGGTAGTGCTTTAGGTAGCTATAAATGTGACCCGAGTTCCATTCTGGTCTAGAAAGTTGGGCTAGGTAGAATACGACTGGTCTAGTGGCCTATGTTTGTTTGATCACATTACGACATAAAGGCCAATTACTGGTTCCTGGAGTTTCACAATAACGACATCCCATTCATACAAACCATAATAGCAAAAACAATATTTTGAAGCAGGCTGATGAACTTTCGTTTCAGTTGAAAATGATCACACAGATGGATAAGGATTGAAGGCGCTAAAGTACAAATCTTGAACCACCCTTAGCCGTGCGTTGTGACGCAGCCGTAACGTGGGGTTTCCCAGAGCTGAGAGCAGGGCTACCGCGCCCATCTCTACTGTTTGATGGCCGGGGGAAGAGTTTGAGATACTGGTGTAGAGGAATAGATAATAGGGGAACAACGGGGAAGACAAGAAGGATACAAATTGGATATAAGCTGTTGTAAATCAGAAGACAGTGCCTAGACTCAAACGCATTGTTGTTCCACAAAGCGTTTGGTAGGTTGAACATTGCTTGATCTTTGTGCCTCTGTGCCGGTGTGTCTCCCCTTGGCGGATCGAAAGCTGGGTTCGGGGAGTGCCGCTCCTCGATAGCTTGCTAGCTCTAGTCTGTGCTAGGTGGAGAGGCGTCGATCTTCGCTGTTTCCAGTCAATGCGATATAAACAACGGATACCCTCGATTGAAAACGGGTAAGTTGTGATTTGTCTGTCATGATTGGCATGGTTACATGTTTTTTTTATAACTGACTAACGTTGTTTGAGATGGCTGGCTAGTTAGCTAGGAAGTCAGACGAAAGGGCTTAAATTGGGTTGAGTGACTGGGTGGTAGAAACGAATGCAGTTACTGTGATGGGGGGTATGTATCTATTCGTTATCTTACACTAGTCACTTTAAATCATTCGATGTTGCATAATACGTTGTGGTCATAACTATTCA
Source organism: Esox niger (assembly GCA_016801105.1). NCBI lineage: Eukaryota > Metazoa > Chordata > Actinopteri > Esociformes > Esocidae > Esox > Esox niger. Next base: position 13,776 of record JACXGJ010004025.1, read on the forward strand.
CGGTACAATACATTGCAGTAGTTATAACTTTATGCCAACTTGGTCTCTGGTTATGGTTATTTATTTCTGGTGGTGGCTGGGTTTAGAGGTTTTGCAATACCATACATAGAGCTGGCTAACGTTAAATGGCTGCTTTGAACTTATACGTTTGAAGAAGCTTGTAAACGTTAGTTTTAATAGCTTAGGGGCTACAGGCGGCACTAGGTAACATTTGCCATTTTTGTCATTCACGTATCGAGCTCGTTTACTACTACTATTAAGAGTATTAGCTACATAGCTAGCTAAACGTAACTACTTGACCAACGAATACAGCACCACAACGGTGTGAGTGTATTACGTTATTTGATTGGATTTCGTAAACATGAATATCTGGGTTGGCCAGATAATTAACTAGCTAATATTTTATATTATATTTAATGGCTAGTTACTGTACCTCGATTTCAGTCCCAAGTGGAACAGATTATGTTTATATTTGATACATCCGATTAGGTATTTTAGAAATTATATAATACTTAAACCTATAGACTTGATATTTTTTATGCTTGTGCAACAGTAATATATTGCATCTGTAACTAACAGCAAGGTGGTAATCGACGTGAGACAAAGGTCTACTTCACTAAAACCGGACCCAACCGTTGGATACTAGCTAGTACCAACGCTTGTCTATTAAACCAGCGGAGGCTAACTACGTATAGAATGCTATACAGCCTAGCTAGCTAGAGTAGACGGTGGTTTACAATGTGTGCCAATAGTAACTTAGTCACCATAGATCGAGTTAGCTAATGCTAGAACGTTCGGTTTCGAATATATTCAGAAGAACATCGCCTAATTTGGTAGTTTATAAAATGTTATCTACTGTACCCCTATGTACAGGTTGTAATTGGCTGAAAGATATTAGCTAGTATCACCCAGCCACAAAATTAGCTCGCGTCATGGATAGCTATAGCTTGCTAACTGGCCAACTGAATCATATTTGGCATGAAATATTTACTGCATATAGCTCTTCATCCCGTTATCTGTAATTATTGAAACTTCGCTAACTATCACATAAACAAGCAATCTGTATTTAATAGTAGTATGCTGCATGGTTAACCAGCTTCCTACATTATCTGTGTACGGATGCATTTCATTGGGCTTAATTGTATCCTCTTCATTAGTTAAATATATATAGATGAAGTAAACGAACGTTAATTGGATTCCAACAATCTGATGAACCTCGCATAGGTCAATTGATGTGCTAGCAGAGTAAACGTAACAAAAAACCCACTATTACTGTACGAGTGGTAAGACAATAGCCAGGCCCCTTGGGCCGCTCCAGCATAAATGCTATTTCATGGAGTTGACAAGAGGAAATGGGTAACGTTCACTTAAAATGAGGAAGCAGCTAATCCTGTTAGTTTCTATCTAGAGCTGAGCATAAAATGTAGGGTGGGGAATTTTCTGTAAACAAGCGGTAAATATTGTAAACGTGTTAACGGGCCATTCCGTTCAATTTAAACAGTCGTTCATCGCACAATTTTGACTGCAGGTAGCAACAATGTTGCCATTCTCGAAAACTGTCTCAAAGAAAATCGCAGATTTGTAACATTGTGAGGGAGGACGAGTTAGATTTCCCTATTTACTGGTTGATGACGGTCCGTAATGTCGTTGTCATGTTAAACATTTTCCGGCTTTGAAAAAGGCTATTTGTAATTGCTGGTTTACAAAGATGAATTTATCTTGCTAGTCCGCCCCCACCTCCTTGAATGAATGGGTTCCTGTATTCTGGGCCCAGGCAGCTGCAACGAACAAGATGGCGTTCAAAAGCCTTTTTCCATAACGCTTTTTTCTCAGATTGAAAGACAGTAGCCCAGCTTCGACTGAATTCGGGCTTATCATAATACATGCTGGTAATGGAACTTAATGTACAAACGTAGCAAATAAACAAAGTTCATTATGTATTAATGCTTGGTTGAAATTATATGAAAGTTACCCAGTGCTTGTAGTGTGGGGTGTAGGACAACATGGAGGTAGTCGGTTGTAGACCGTAGTAATGAATTACTTTTCAGGTGTTTTCTGTAGATTTAAGTGTTCATATGATTACATTTATTTCAATGTTATATACTGTATAATTGTATGCTTTTTATCGTTTACCGTATTACATGTCTATGCATTTCAGCATTACCTATGTATGAAAATGAGTATACCAGTTTATATCTGAGGGTTTATATTATTGTAATTATTTAAAATACAATGAGTTGGCTATGTTTTGTACAGATAAGTAAATTGAACTATGTTTGATACAATTTTAGTCTTATCTGTTTTGGAATTACTTTTTTTGCTGTTCCTATGTACTTTATCAGTGTACTGGGGATGTTTTTCCATCCTTGTCACATTCTGATTATAGGCGAAGCCAGCATTTCCTAAACTAGTGTTTGCGACAGGGTTGTCTGATTTCAAAATGGGGTCTGGTAGCCACAAACTATGGTTTAAGTATACTTAAAAAAAAAAAAATCAGAGCAATGTCTCCTTAACATTTTAAGCTAAAATATCTATAGCCTATTTCTGATATACATGACTCTCAGGAATGGCTGGCCTTTTACTTTGATTTTGATGCCCTAGCTGATACAAAGAGTTGTTAAAGCATTACGAGGCAAGGCTACCATGTTAGATTACGAACGGGCAAAACCTGGATGGTGCTTGGCAATTTCACCACCCTCTGCAAGATCCATGGGTTAATCCACAAGCAGGATTCCAACCCTGATTTCCCAACGATGCAGCTAACTGCAGGGCAGTGACATTACCACTGTGCCATTCATTTAGCTAAAATTCAAACTATACTCATCCACCTGTAGTCTGACCCTAAAAGTTGTAGGCTATCATTTGCTAAATGTTTTTTTAGGCACTCCAATGTACTGTTTTGAACTCTCCCTACCCGCCTACATCTCTTAATGGCACCTAACATCATGCATGTTATTGCGTTTGGGTTCTATAAGTATTTGCTTCTATATCTGTGCCAGGAGTGTCCTCAGTAGTTCAACTAATTAATCTTTTACGGAATTCTGAGCTCCGCTGAGGTTTCTCTTATCTTGGAAGTGTGACTGAATAATCAGTGACTACAGTATTAAGGCCTCCAGGTCTCATCTCAGTTGCTTACAGGTCAGAACATTATACTACATTGCAGAAGAACGTATGTAGAGACTTTGTGCGCATTCACCAACTGTGGTCCGCTTCTCAATGGTAGTCTTCATTTACAGAGCCTGTGACTCAGCTGTAACCATACAAGATCCCCTGCCTTGTGTTGATATCCGGCAGGAGTGACGCCACTCTGTGGTACATCTATAGGGCCTTACATGGAGTAATCAACCTCTGTTTCTCTAACTTGTAAAGTTAGCTGTGATCTGCAACAAATGTAAGGTTTTCCACAAGAGAGTATGCCTTCTCTCTTTTTAAAGTACTGTAGGTTTTACACAACTGCAGCTGTTTGGTTGTTAGTGGAGTTGACATTTTTAATGACCATCATTCTTACCGATGTTCACCATGACAATCAGATTGTAAAAGCGGAAGCAAGAGCATAAAGTGTCTGACATTTGCCCTCCTGGCCTGACTGGTGCACCTTAGACTGATAGATAATACATGGGTTATATGTTCAGTTTCATACAGATTTTCATCTTACTGGATTTTTCTGTGAGCACAGGGTATGAATGGAATTAAAATCTTACTGTCTGTGGATTTTAGCTTTTAGGATTATGCAGCTTGGTTAGTGATAGTGCTGATTTTCCTCTTTTCCTATGATCCTGCTTTTAGCCATATGTAATTTCTTACTATCACAATAACTGTTATCATACTGTAGCTGCCACAGCCGGACTAGATTGTATCATCATTCAGTGAATTGTTGGTTGGCTTATGATTTACATTCCCCTTCTTTTAATAGTTGAGATATAGATTTATGTTATACGCCTATTTAATGTTAGTAATTAATGTTGGCTTATGTGGTGCAGCTGAATGCATATTTCCACATTTCCCCATCTCTTTAAAGTGTGGGTGTATTTGTACACTGGTGTGTTTTGGTTTAATAGCTCAAATAAGAACCAGAAGTCCTTGCAAGGAAAGTAAAAAGGAGATTTTGCCAAATCTCCATTAAAGGACAATGTACATATCTGGCTTCGCAGTTAGGGTCAAACAATATGGTTTAGAATTTAGTCAAGCACATTTTGAGAAATGTGTGCCAATTTATTAAAAAAAACACATAAAAATACATATGTAATGTACAAAGTATTCACAACACTTGTTTCTTTTCGAAGTACCAGGCAGTAATCACAGCTTTGAGTCTTCTTGGTGTTCCTTGCAGATCTTCTGAAGCTCTGTCAGATTGTATGGGGATTGTTGGTGAACTCCGATCTTCAGGTTTCCCCAGAGGTGTTGATTTGGGTTCAAGTCTATGCTCCTCAAGGACATTCATAGACGTGTCCTGAAGACACTCCAGTGTTTGCTCTGTTTCTGGTAATTTTCATGCTGAAAAATGAGTTTTCTCCCCCAGACTGAGGTCTTGTGCGCTCTGAATCAGATGTCCGTCAAGGAACTTTCTGTATTGCTGGTATTAGCCTGATGATGAGCTGTACCTTGTCTTAGCCAGATGTAGGTCTCAACACCCATTGGGTTCTTGGGTCACCTTGTTTGTCCGGACAGCCATTTCTCCAAAAAGTCTTGGTGGTTGCAAAGTGATGGAGCCCACTTTGGTCAGGCAAACCTTTTATGCTTCATGCCTTTCCCAAATTCTTTGATACAATTAATCTTTGAGATTCACAAGTTCTTTGGACTTGATCTTTTGTTTTTTGCACTTGCACTGTGATGTGTTTTCCATCTGTTGTGTATATAGATGGATGGGACACAGCATGCTTCCGAACTATATTTGGAGTTTCTTGGGAAAGGGTATTTAAAATTTTGTTTCAATAAATTGCTGCACAATTTTAAACATTTGCTCTGCCATGAGGTATTCTGTGCTAGTTCTTGTTAATGTTAACAATGTATTTTTTATTTTCTTGTTCAGTATTTGAGCAGAGAATTCTAACTTTAACTTTGGCTTAGATGTTGTTGGAACACAAGGAAAAATTAGCACATTAGCAAAATGTGCAAGACTATATATATATATCTAACTTTCATGTTCTTCACTCCGTAATTTAAGCACAGTGTGACCAGATCAGCCAGGGCATGCCACAGCCTATTCATATTTGTCTCTGTTGCTTCAGCAGCTGTACTGTTTTAATCAGTTTGTTAATTCCACACAACTTCAACTTTATCCGGTGCAAGCTGATAGGCCGTCTTTAGGACTCAAAGGTCAGTCGTCAGTCCTGTTGTGCCCATGGTGTAGGACAGAGGCTTCAAATGGCCAAAAGGCTTTGAAGCGTTCCACCATTTCAATGTAGTCTACTGGGTGTAACTTCAAGTTTATTTGCGACGACCTCCTGCTGATCTGATGAGACTCATGATTAAATACTGGGATGGAATCGGATATCAGCCAATGACGTTGAAAGTCCCACTGTACTTATTCTCTCATAGAATTTTTTTAAGTGGGGAAACATTTCTTCAGGGAACAAAACAGTGACACACAGATGTTTCCTGTGTCCTAATGTATAGATTAGCCAATATTGGTTGTGTCTATCTTTTTTACCTGGTTGACAGTTGAACTGACTGTGGGCATTCAAGCACTGGCCAACCCAGCATGCGATACTCTGCTGAGGGGAAGGAGGGGTTTTAAGGCCTGTGCCTGACCCCCTGAGGTCAAAGTATATTTGAACACAAACAAGCACATCTTTACCACCACTTGTTTATTTTTAGCATTGGCTGCATGTGACTGGCCACATCCTCTGCTGTTCTGTCTCTGTGAACTGAGACAAACCAAAAACGTGACTTGCACTCTGTAATTACCAAAGCATTTTGACAGCATTTGTATTATTTTGTAATTTGGCTAATTGTGCACTAACCTGCTTCTTGCAAAAGTATCTGCTTTGTCCCTGTTTCACTGCCCGCTTCCGCTACCCGTTATCTACCTGTCTCGTGCAAGAGATGCTTTTTTTTATAAGTACAAGGATGCAATTGTTCAACAACATTTCTAAATGTAATTACAAAATAGTTTTGTAATTACATTTCTTTGAAAAGAGGGGAGGCTTCCTTTTCTGAGAGTATGAACTGTTTTACAACACTTAATTAATTCTGTGATCATGTTGGATGCACTCAAAGAAGTTAGCCTAGCTCCCTGTGGCTAATTTTAAGTTACTGTTCTTAAAAATCTGCCTATCTTTGGAGAGTATGAACTGTTTTACAACACTTAATTAATTCTGTGATCATGTTGGATGCACTCAAAGAAGTTAGCCTAGCTCCCTGTGGCTAATTTTAAGTTACTGTTCTTAAAAATCTGCCTATCTTTGTCACACAAAAATTTCTTCATGTTGCCCTGCACACTTTCTACTCTACTGTATTGTTTCCTATGTTTTTGGACATTTTCTCTGTTAGTTCTCCCATGTGTGGAATAATCCCATGTAAATCCAAGACAAATCATATTGGTTAACAGTTCACCAGGGTAGCAGACTTGAGGTTACCATCCTGTTCACCAGCTAGTTTGAATGAAAGTCCACACTGTGGCCTCAGTGTACCTGGGTTTATTGCATGGTTGAACGCCAATGTTTTGAATATCCAAATTCAGTTGTGACAGCTATTCATGCCCTTTTAGACTTGAAGACGGTGAGTGAATGAGGGAGCGAAATGTCTTTACATAATCTTATCTAAAATTTCAATTTACATTGGCATGCATCGACAGGCATGCCGAGAGAAGTGCATGCGTGCGTGGTTGGTCAGCAACTTGACCAGCTCCGTATCAATGTCCACTACTGAGGTGTTTTTTCATAGGCTACATAAGGTTTTCGATAAAATATTATTCTCTTCATCTGCCTCAGTCACCCTTTACTCTCAGATGTGTTGGTGTTTTTTGCTGGGGGATTCATCTAGTTCCTGGTGGAATGAATCAGTCTCTTCTACCATTCTGGACCACACAATTGCTGTGGTGGGATTTGCTCATTGCCGACGCGATAAGCCTACTCCTTTCTTCCCAATAAATATTGTAAGAAATTCCTTATTTGATCATTCAATAATATCTATAGACCTATTAACTAATCATGAACACAGCAGATATTGAAATCTGAGAAGGATCAGGAAAATCATATAGGCAATTATTGGTCTGGCAAATATTTCTAAAGTAGGTCTTGGTTAAGTAGGTCTTGCTTCTGGCTGCATGGGTTGTAGATAGTTTACCTCATAAGCATGTACACCCTTTGCGCAAGTGATTACCTCCAAGGTCAATTGTTTACTGATGCTAGCTAGCAAGTTTGGATGTTATAGTAAACACTGGGAGCTGCAAGACCATCATTGTACAGTAATGTTATTGCATGACCAACTATGAAAACAATGAGAACAACAGGTTGTTTCACTAATGTGTAATAGGGCTGCACAATTTGGATAAAATACTGAATCATGATTTCGCGATGTACGCATTATGGACTCTTGAGGTATATTTTCTCCCCATATTAAGTTTGTTTGTAGGCACTGACATTGGAGCTGAAACTTCCAATAACCACGTTGTTGTGTATGTTGGACAATATCTTGGTGCCACTCGTTAACTTGTAGCAGACATCTTCACTAACAGTTGCAGTGTTAACTCAAACTAACGTTGAAAAAACATCAATTATTTTACAAAGTAAGTCCAGGTATTTATGTAACCTACAGAAATACCTACAGCACCCGCAAGAAAAACAATTAGGGTGTATGATGCATGCCCGTGGCCTCACGTGAAGTGCATATTATTCATCTTTGAGCTGAAAATAGAGCAAGTAGGAGATTTGTATATTCCACATGTCAGTATTGATCATTTCATTAATTGTGCAGCCCTCATGTGTAATGATATCGCATGAATATTTGATAATTTTCTTAAACGATGTCATGAAATTACATGTTGCTAAACAAGAACTATAAGGTTTTCGAAGATATGCATAGACTGCACAAGTGATACAGCCTAATAATAGATATGTTTCGTTGGCCTAATAATAGCCTATCTTTTTATTCATTCATTTGTGGGTTCATAGTGCTGTGCTGTCTGGATGCAGGAATTATGAAAGTGGTGAAATTTCCAATGGTAGCCTACAAGTGACTGGCATTCTGTTGTGCACATCATGTCTGGTTGTTTTCTGATATGAGGGAAATTATATAAGAAATCTTTAGGCCAACAGATAATCAACAAGGCTACTTATTTCTTTCTATCTGAACACTGAACAAACTTATTTCCACTTGACTCCAATATGATATTTTAACATGGCTTCCCCAGTAATAATATAATAGGCAACACTTAAATGTTTTTTTTTCTTAGAGAAGGCTTTTGGTACAATGACATGTTCTGTCATAATCTCTATTCAATATCTTTGCATATCAATGGACAAGTCAATTGCACTGGAGTGTTTTAGACTAACAGATTTCCTTTTTGACCTAGGCCCTAAAGCCTAGGCTATTTGTAGCAATCAAGAGCAGCCTCACTATTGATACATTTACACAGACTGCCCAATTCTGATCCTGTAAGTTTAAGAAAACAAGTCCAATTCTGATGCAATAAGATAGGCCAATCTGATGAGCTATTTTGCACAAGATCACATTTATTTGATCCAGAATAAAAAATATACATAATTAGAAATAGTTCAGCACTTCTCTTGATATGGTGTCTTTGTGTGAGGTGCATTTGTGTTCTGTGCCATTACTTTACAATGAGAGATGCAGCCTCCCATTTAATTCTTTGTGTGTTAACAGTAAAATCTTAATCAGCCCTAGCCTTGTTGATAGGCTAGTAATAGAGTATTGTGATCAAATTAGTTGGTTCTAGTCCAGATTCTTGCAGCTGTATTTAGCACTAATTTAAGTTTATTTAGTGTCTTATCAGGGTAGCTGGTAAGAAGAGTATAGCAGTAGTCTAAACTTGAAGTAACAGATGTATGAAGGCCCTTAGTTTACCCATCTATGTTTTTTATGGCCCACTGCTCTAGAGTCCTGTCAACCTAATAGCACTCTGCATTGGGAACCTACGGGCCCTACTTCTTTGAAAGCCCTCGCTTTGTATTTACATTCCACCTAATTTTACTGCCCGCCTGAAAATGTGACCAAACCAGAATTCTTAACCTCTGACAGGAAAGCAGTGATTGAACATTCTTGTATGCTAAAAACCAACCCAATAAGTTTCTTTTTTAATCAGAGAGTGAGAGAGTGAGAGAGTGAGAGAGTGAGAGAGAGAGGGGGAAAGAGGGGGAGCGAGAGAGCACTCGCACAGGAGTAGTGAATGTTTTAATGCAATAGAGTTTTTATGTTGTTAACAGTCATGTTTTGTGCTTCAGGCAAGTTCAGTTTGTGTGTTCATTGCTTTTTGCTATGGAAAAAGCTAGAAATGTCACAAGCACAAGCTATACTATTGTTTATGTATGTTTGGAAATAAAACAAATTGAATTGTGTAGTGTACCGCTTTGACTGTTCCCCCTAAACCCCCTGTTCATTACTATATTCACTTGTTGACATTTGGAGCAAGTCTTGCAGTCTGGGTGCTATCCTGTGGAACGTCTTATGACCAAGCCTTTTTCTATGGGATGGGGCTGAATGCAGTATTTCAGTGTCACTTAACATCACAAGTGGCTCCTTCATGAAAGAATGTTGATCTGCATACTTGTAGCATGAAAAGTGGAATGTGCCATGTAATTCAAAGCAATGAGAGCAATTGTTGCTTGGTTCCAATCTGTCCTGGCGATCTAGTCTATGCATTTGAGTAGGACTGGGTGTTCGATAAAGACTTGTGGGACATCTAAAGGCTCTGGGACATCTGCTTAGTCTGACTAACTTGTTAAATCACATTGTGGTTAGAGAAGCGTACATGTGAACTACAGGTCCCAAGTTTGTCTCTTTTTGCATGCGACGCGATGTACGCATTATGGATTAGTCCATATAGATAAACTTCGCAGGCTAAAACCGTTAGTGTCTACATTATAGTAATCCTTGAAAGTATACTGAAACTGTATACAGTAATATTGTGACTGTTTCTGGCATGGAAATGTTCATCTACAGTCTAGCTGGCAATTGCTCAATTCTTATGATTATTCCTAGGAAGTTAGTAAATACTAGTAAGCCTATTACTGGCTAATAAGCTGTTAAAATGGCCGTAGGAAAAGCAATATAGTTCATAGATGCTATGGTGGGGGACAATACTTAAAAAGAAACGTTAGTCAGATTAACACAATCCTCAATGGACTCTAGCGACAACTGTAACGTGTAATGCCGAGGCGTAGTGGTCAAGGAGAGTGCCTCTCATGTGTAGGACCTTAGTTTGAATTTTTTGAAAGCAACAACGTTTATGAATTATTTCTTGTTGATTCCACGATTCTCTCGTCTTATCTCTTGATGAAAAGGTTAGTTATCATTGCCTTTACTGATAGTTACTCTATAAATGTAATTTGCGAAAGAAAGAAAAAAGTGCATTGTTTTGCCAGGAGAGAAAAAATATGTTCTCTTGCCATGAAATGAAATTGCTTTGGCAGACTCTCTAGCAATTGCTCAATTCATTCATGTTTCAACAACAAATTCAGTTTTTGACAACTTTCTTTTGACGATTCCAGTGAGTTATTAGTTATTGTTAATGCTAATACTGGCTAATACGCTGTTAAAACAGCTGGTGGCAAACTGCATACATAAACGCTGTTTGTGAGGGAGGTAAACTTAGTAAGAACGTTGGTCCGTTTAACTGTATCAATATCATTCACAATTGGCCAATTAACTATTAAAACGGCAAGTGGCAAATTGTGTTGTGCTCTAGTGTGCATTGCAATAGCCACAAGGTGTATTGTAAGTGGCACTCCGATTTGTTTTGTTTTGTTTTCAATGTTTCAAAAGTATTCATTTTGATATGTGATCAAGCCCCTGCATGCAAATCTGTGTGATTTTTAGAGGCGTCGGACTTGAGACTTTCAATGTATCACTGTCCATTTTTTATCAAAACGTAATTAATTATGATATACACTTTTGTCAATATTGTGCTGCCTTACATGCAAGTCATATTTTCACATTCATAGGCAATTATAATCTGACTGTTCAAACAGCAAACCAATAAACATTAGTATCTGTTGTTTTCAGTTTACTGTGTAATTGTTTGTAGTCAATTCGCTAACCACAGACCAAAACATTAAATTCTATGGGACGTTGTAGTGAATGCATTCAAGCAGTTTATCAGCATAAGAATATGGATAATGCTGTATGTCAGTGGTTGTCAACTCTGGTGTGCTTGTCTGGGGTTGCAATAAAAATGTCAAAAAGCTTGAGGCTGAAGCATTGATTCTCAGTTTTTATTTATTGTGAATGTTGCGCATATTTTGTCAGCGTTAACACTACATTCATAGTCCCCCTGTATTAGGGCATCAGAATTATTGGGACAGATTAATATAATGTCAAATTAAGCACTTCTAGTTTTTGATCGCATCCTTTGCATTGCGATAACTGCCTTAAGTCTGCAATATTTTGACCCCACTGCATCCTGGGTATCTTTTGTCATGATGCTCTGCTAATAATCTGCTCAAGAAAATTTAAGGGAACACGTAATCATGACAGTATAATACCAAATCAATTAAACTATAGGGAAATAAATGTGTCCTGTTAGGAAGCATAAGCGATTGTGAATCAATGTCACCTGTTTTGGTGCAACTGAAAGTGACAACCGGTGCACTGGAGAGGCAACAGCAAGACAATCCCCAAAAAGTGAATGATTTTGCAGGTGGTGGCCACAGAAAATTGCTCTCTTTTATCCTTCCTGACTAATTCTTAACTTGCATTTTGCACATGTCCTCTCAACTGGTAGCATGGGGCGGTACCTGACACTTATTCAGGTTGCACAGGTAGTCCAGCTCTTCTAGGATGGCACATCCATTTGTGCCATCGCAAGAAGGTTTGCTGTGTCTGCCAGAACAGTCCCAAGATTATGGAGTAGATATCAGGGGACAGGCTGTCACACAAGTTGCACATCTGGACAGGGCCATAGCAGGGCATTAGCTCAGGAGAAGGAACAGTATCTGTTCCTTTATACAATGAGGAACAGGAGGGGCAATGCCAGAGCCCTGAAAAGTGACATCCAGTGGGCTACTAGTGTGCAATGTTTCTGACCAGACTTTCATAAACACATTCTATGAGGGTGGCATGAGGGCCTGAAGACCTAGTGGGACCTGTGTTCACCGCCCCACACTGTGCAGCTCGATTGGCATTCGCCACAGATCACCATAACTGGCATGTCCGCCGTTGGCACCCCGTTCTCTTCGCAGATGAGAGCAGGTTCACACTGAGCACATGTGACAGACATGAGTCTGGAGACGCTGTGATGAATGTTATGCTGCCTGCAACATCATCCAGCATGACTGTGGGTGGATCAGTGATTGTCTGGGGAGGCATATTCTTGGAGGGTTGCACAGTCCTGCACATGCTAGCCAACGGCACCCTGAATGCTGTTAGGAACCAGGCATTGATGCAATTGACTGGCCCTCATGTTCCCCAGACCTGAATCAAATTTAGGACCTCTGGGATGTTATGAATCGGTGCATCCGATGCTGCCAAGTAGCCCCACAGACTGTCCAGGAGCTCACTGATGCCCTGATCCAGGTCTGAGAGGAGATCTCCCAGGACACAATCCACTGTCTCATCAGAAACATGCCCAGACGTTGTCTGGAGTAAATAGGGGCCATACACTACTGCCTCACATTTCAAATTGCCGAGATGAAGTTCACCTAAGTTGGAACAGCCTGTGATTTCAAGTGAAATTTCCCTTCGTTTTATTTATGCTTGATTTTACCTGAAATCACACGCTTTCTCCCATTAGGCTACTTTACAACCATTTAGCCTTCAATGGGCAAATGATCGGGCCAGTTGATTTTTATTTGATTTCCTGTGCTCTAAATGGGTGTCCTATGTTTACTGCCATCTCAGATGTGTTCATGTCCACGCATATATAAAATCAGTGTGTCTATCCATGTGCTTTATATCATAAGCTATGGCTTACTTGGTTGGAAGGAAGCCTAAGCCAATGTCTGTTTTTAAAAGGCCTTTAAACTTGCATAAAATTTGGTAATAATTCAGTCATCTGTGGACATTTCAGCCAATGCTATAGGCATGCACTTAATCATCATTGATATAAATTACACTTCCTGGCTTTTTTCTGCCATTAACTCAGGCTGGCTGCTGGAGTTCTTTTTGGCCCACCTAATAAGTGACAAATTGCGTCGCCTGACATGCACAACACATTACCAGTTAGTCAGCTATCCAAAAAAAGCAAACATTTTGAACAAGCATTTTAAGATTAGAACAAACTACTTACATTCATGATCAGACGGCTGACTGTCAGAACCTGTTGTCGAGGAAGTTAGAAGCGCGGTGCAACAGCTTCATCTCTGGCTTTAACTTGGGCCAATCTGGCAAATACGGATTTAACCTGATGGAAATGTGTAAATGCCAGATGTAACAACGCTGTTATGGTTAATATAATATCGATGTCAACTGAATATGCGGTATGATTCACAATAATTTGTACTGGGTGTAAACCTTAGACCTGACAGAAATACAATACTGTATTGATACACTGGGCCGAAACTCAATGTATTGGTGTTCCCTTAATGGTGCTGCAATATGATTTGATACCGTAGCGTACAATACACACAAACCTGCCCCTAATTTTCCTGTACTCACTATAATACATACAATTCTGTTTCCTAATGGCAAAGGCATATCTGTGATTTGGTAGGAATAAAACCAGTCATCTGCATGTCATTGTGGTAGTAAATACTAATGAATACCCTTTAGTTTTCAGCTAACTTGACATACTGTTTTCCGTAGAATGAGAGCACATGAGTATTTCTTTCAGGCAGCAAATCAGCTAAATGGCATTATGGCATTATTATGTCATTTATATGTAGAAATGTTTTCCACAGTCTGGTGTCATGGGCAATTTACACATGTTGTGGTAGACAGGATTACACTTTCCGGCATAACATTTTCTGCAGTGGTGAAGGACAAAGGACCAAGCTTTGTTTTTGTTTAGTCAGGTTGTGCCTTTGAACCGTAAAGGCCAATGAACAGAATATGATTGTCTGCCCCTTGATATTTTCTGTAGTGTTAACATCTCATTTGTTAAAATAATAAAATGTAATGTAAATTATTTACGACATCACTAATACTCTATTAAATACCCTATTTTAAATGTTTTGATGTACATGCTGTTTTAGATCATTTCTTTGCCCTTTGCTATTGTTTCTCCAAAATGGCTGTCACTTTTGCTGTGAGGTTGAGTTGTACACTTTTTTTCAAGCATGTTACATGAGGTTGTTGTTAAACAATACTATCGATAAATCATCTGATAAGTTTAGCATCGTATTTATAATTAAAATGACCATGTTTTTTGTTAACCTCAGCCTTTTGACATTAGTTAGGCATGGTTGTAATAATGGTGTTTTGGGTTTACTAGGTTCAATTTTCAGATTGTCCATTGGCCCAAACTTTGGTCAAGTAGAAATGTATCAGTTTTATTTATTTTTTATATTAAAGAATGTCATTCTGAGGTCACTCAGTCCCCAAACATGCTCCAGATTTACCCAAATTGTCTGGTTAGTTTGTGTTTTGTTTGTGCTTTTGAAAATGTTCTTTTGTGATCCTGTAATTTCTTTAAATATGAAATAGTCATTCATAGGTCATTCTGTTTGAAGTTAAAAGTTTAATTTGTTCTGCTGTGGTGTTTTTATATATTGGGCATTTAACTGTAGGTAACGGCGTCACCAGCCCCCCCAACCTACTCCAAATAGACAAAAAAAATTCTCAATCATTTGTGCTCTGTTTGTGCTGGTAAAAGTTTTATTTGTGCTGCTTCAGGTTTTTTTGGTACCTTACCTAGATTTCTACTGGATAGCGCATTGGCTTTACAATTTCCTCTTTAGCGCTGTCCTTACTTCAACTCTATCAGTAAATAAAGTAATTGCAAAAACAACACTTTAACCGCACAAACGATTGAGCTTATTTTGAGTGAATTTGACCTATAAAATGCTCTTTAAAGTTGAAGGACATACCTTTAAAACCAGGAAGTGTTTCCGCCTCATTTCCCCAGAAATCTCAGCTGTTGTTTGACGTCAGGTCCCCCTTAAAGCCCCACACGTTATGTTATTCATCTAATAAAAACGTGATCCGACCAGGTGAGTTAATTTTGTCATTTTAATTATATACTAAAATCAATAATGTATTTATGCAAACGTTAGAATAGCTAGCTACTAGTCTTAATTTACCTTGGTAATATTTTCTGATTACAGTGCTACCAGCTATTCATTATTCTGGCAGCATAATCTGAGAATAATCCCTCAGCAAAATTACATGTCCAACAATTTTGAATGTTTGCCGATATCCATGTCCAATACATTTACTTTTAATGTGCTCTTATCCACATGACCCTAAATGAAAAGGTGGGTATGTTAACGTCCAGTACAGGCATGAAATATGCTCATGAAAACAATGTCATAAATCAGTTTATAGTGTAAAATATGGCATGGATTGTACAGGTGATATACATTTCAAAATTCTGTCTGGAAATAACAACGCAGGCTGAATTAATAAATGTTGCCAATATGAAATTTTGCAATAAAGAAATATTACAATCTTAATTATTAAATGCTATTGTTCTGCTGGCTTGGTAGCCTTCAACCTTCAACCAGGGGAAGGCAACCATAGTTATTTTTTTTGTTTTGATAATTTAGTGTAAAGCTGTATTTGACCATGAGTGAAACAATTGGAATGTAGACTATAGGGAAACAAACACCCCATAGAGATTACATGTGAATTAAAAACAAATTATAAAGAGTCATGCTGAATGCAATGGAACTGTCAATAAATTACAGCTGTGTATTAACCCTGATTAGTTTTCTGAATTGTAGTCTTATCATACTCTGTTAATATGATCTTAATACTATGCCTCCACACAAACTCTCTGGACTAGCTAATATTATTCCAGTCTCACTGGTCTTGGAATTCACTATTGTAAACACTCACAGGATTCGTACCCCTTTAATTTCACCATCAGTTTAAGACTTAGATGTTTTTTAAGTCATACCAACGACAGTGTAGGGTTCACAGTTCTAGCTGGGAGTTGTTGACCCAGATGTCGAGGAAATAAAAAGGCCTTCGTTGCCATACACATGTAGCCCTTGGGCATGTAGCTGCTGAGGTGGAAATGCTTTTGTGTTGACAGAATCTATAGAGTCCTGATGCTAGTGTCCTCTAAGAGTGAGGCCTTTTATGATGGCCATCCAAGCCCTTCCTCTTTCCCCATCTGTCCATCAGCCCTGAGGTCTTGACTTCAATGGGACTCACATCACATAGCCTAGACCTAATAATAATATTTTGAAAGGAAACTTGTATGTTGGACCCTTTTGCAAATGTGTACACCAGGTCAGGCATTGTCTGTAGCCATCTTTCATTTCATGGTTTCAATTGTCTGTCTAGTCAGCTCTGGTAAAGCTGTCTAAAATATCTCTGTCAATGAATTATTGACAAAGACAATTAGATAGGTAATTACTTTGACCAAGTAATAACAAAAATAGGATTCACCATTTGTTACCAGCGATGGTATCTCTACTGTAGATGGTGGTGAACAATTCAGTCTTGGTGACTCACATTTTTTTAGAGCTATTAATACTGAAAATCTGCCTGATTTAAATCTGACACCATAATTTCTATCGCTAAAGTAAAGATTTGTAATGTAAATGTGTTCTGGGAATTTAAGGTATTCTGAATAATAAAATAATTATAATTTTAGAATCCAATTTGTCTGCAGTAAGTTTTTTTTATACAGCCATAATGTGCTCAGGCTACATCTTACCATATTATTAGGAACGTGTTAACTACATTTCAAAATAATTACATTATTTCCACTAAGCATAGAAGTTACAGTTCATCACATTGTTTTTAAATACCAAGTAGTCATCAATCAAGTCAATACAATTTTATACGCAGTAAAATCCCTGCTTCAGAAAAAAAGAATTACTTTTGTGGATTGCTATTATTCAAAAAGCATGTTTGTGTGAATTTTTTTAAGCTAAATTCTCTAATATGCCTGTAGTATTGGAGAATAACTTGGCTGAAAAACATACATTTTGTGCTTGATAACCAGAAGGTTCTGTCTTGATTGTTTTTCAGTAAGCCGCAAGGCCTACCTAATGGTTTCATTTTCTCCACTTTTGCCTTTGAGTAAAGAGTAGCCTGCCTCTATATTTGTATATTGCTTATGTAACTTTGTCGATATTGAATGATAAGCATGTTACATACCTTACCAACTGATGTGGGCTTATTATGACCCCCACCAACGGCACAAAAACTAATAATTTCTATGTTCATGGGAACAGAATTTTAGCTGTAGCTTGGACTGCTACGGTTTCAATTAAAGAAGCGCCAGTTGGTTCTCGTTAAGAACATTTTATTGAGCACACCATCCCAGCTGCATTAACCTCAGCTTGCGAAACAGTTGGCCTGACCTAAACCACACTCCACTCTCTCAGCCATATTAATTGATGAGTTGCCAGCAGCAATAGAATGAACGATGTTAGCCAAGCTTGATTGGCTAATCAACATCTTAAGCCTTGCTGGGAATGTGTGCAAAAACCAGGCAGGGGGATTATGCCCACCTGTTCGAAAATGTCGCTGTCAGACACAAATGCCAATATCCAAATTATAGCTATTACATATCTGAATGTCATTGGAATATCTAATGAATTTGGCAGCCCCAGTTGATGATGGGTCATTTACAATATATATTCTTTTGCAAAATTTTTTTGCCATGCTGACACAGAAGCGGTATGACGTTTTGGGATGACTGCTGCCTTTTGAGTGTTGTATGTGTGAAGTGTATTTTACAGCAGCGTTTCTTTAGAGCAGCATACTTTTACCAGTGTAGGGTCAGTAGCAAACTTGAGAATTTTACTATCTGAATAGTTGCAGATTAGTTATTAGAAATTGCGGGTGGGTAGTTGACCTGGGTTTATCTTAATGTTTGTTCTCCCTCTCTGGTCCCCAGCTGCTCCTCCTTATTCAACATTTCCTACTCCTTTCTTGCTGATGTTACCATCTCAATTGCTGCTTCACTATTACCTTTGCTTACTTACCCTGTGAAGCAATTTACTCCTTTTTAAAAGTGAAGTGGATGGATTTTCCTTACATGGTGTTACACGGTGAGAAATTTGCTACTTCTGCATGTCCGTACTTCAGCCATTGGATATGTCTGCACACTGCCTGGACATGAAGAAATAAGGCATGGAGCCTTTGAATGGGTGTTTCTTCCGAGGGTCTAATGCTCTCCCCTACGTTTCTCCCTATTGCCCCCTCCATCGCAAACAAGCATGACAGATGTTTTTCCCCCCCAAAAAATCCTCTTCCCATCCTTTTGGGTAATACAGCCAACAGTTGGCTACTACACTACCAGTGTGCAATAAATTCACAATGCTTGACCATGTCAGGCAACCCTGAGAAACTAAACCCACTTCTTGCATGAGCAACAGGAGTTGCTTTAGATGGTGAGCTCAGCAGAGGCTACTGCAGCACAGGCAGATGGACAGTGTTCCTCAGTCAGATTATTCCTAATTTAGCCTAATCCATACTCACTCAAATCATTCAGATCATTCTACACATACGCAGTGTGACCTAAAATGATCATTGCAGTAAATGGGCTAGCGGTAACTCTGTTTTCCACGTTTTGTTGTATTACGTAGAGGTAGTAAATAAATAAATGTGTGTATGTATATATGTGTATCTATGTATGTATGTACATGCACACACGCACTGTGCACGCAATTTTTTCCGGAGTTGTATATTAAATGAAAGTTGAAATCAAAATAAAATGTTAGACGCTATGTTTTCACAGGTGGGAAGTTGGTACATGAACCCACTGAAACATGATGATAAATGATTGAGGGCTCAGTGTGATATATTAATTTATGAATGGTTTTATTCTTGCTTCATTGCATGAATTCCCTTTTGAAGTGAGAAATAATATCTCAAATGCATGATGTCTTCCCATTCTCTTTTCTTCCTTGTTTGTCTCCATAGTATTTTATTGCATGTTGATAAATATCGTGCATTAATATTTGGATCACTCTTCACGTTGTTATGGTTCCGTACACAGCGCTTTAATTTGAGTGTTCTCATCTGTATTGGGTGAATAGTTTGAAAATGTTGTAGATTCCAGCCCATTAAAAGCTAGCAAAAGTATTTAGATAATTGGCTTCACAGCTGCCTCTTATTAGGCCAGTGTGTCTTTTTGCATCGTTAATGCAAAATCATTGCTGTCAATGTCTAGTCTTGATTTTTCATTCGCATTTAGGCAGTTGCTGGTGTCTGACAACACAAATACTAAAGTTTCAATTCATGTCAGGCGGGTAATCATATTTCATATAAATCTGAGTGAATAAATCAGACACAAACCAAAACATTAAGTGTGCCATGATCAACTGTGTTTTATGGCAAATTGTGGATGACCAAAGAAGGCTCACCATAATCAAGAAAAAAAACAAGAGCTCTCCAAAAGGTCAGGGCTGTAATACCTATGCTGTCCACAGTTAATGTAAATACCCGAAAAGTTATGTTGACAGTCTGGACTTAAACTTTATAATCATTGTCCCAATTCAAATCTATTGGGTACTGAGCCAAAACAACAACGTGTCACTGACTAAATACTTATTGACTGCCCAGTTATAATGACAACTATGTTAGGTTGTTTTGTTGCATTGTGCAATGTAAACAAAAGCAAAGTAAAAACACTTCCAACCTTTTTGTTTAAATACTTGCATTTACTGCTGGAATTCTTTATATAAATCAATTGATATAACTATGTTGTCAAAATAGTATCATGGGTCTACCCTGTCATTGAGATATAGGCTTACTGGGTGCAGCTGGCTAGTGCATGTGTGGCGAGGAACAGTACAGGGGGCTAAGTGCTACAAGGAAGTCAAGCATGTGAAAAGACTTGAAACACATGGAGGTCACAATGAGGATTGGGACAAGGGGGTAAGGACAAGAAAAGGCAGGAATGGCTCCCAGCTATTTCTTAAAAGCCCTTGCCACAACCACTCACCTAAGCTCAGCCCACACTGCTGCTCTCAGGTCCTCACTATGCAAAATGGAGTACCATTAAGGAAAAGGGAAAGCAAGATGGAGAAAAATAGGAGGATGGGAGTTCTTAGTCTCACTGTGTGGTTGTGGTAGAGCACACATTCAATATGACAAATAGACCCTGCCATGCCTGCATGAGAGGCCATTGTCGCTATTCACAATGATCCTTAACACAACTCTTATAACCATGGCCATTTTACCTTCTCTGTGGAACTGGACTTAGGAATCGAGACCACCTGACTACATCTAACATATTAGAGGTCTGTTTGTTCTCCAAATAACTGAACTGAAATGACTAGTCACCCACCTATTTTCCAACATGGCTGATGACTACTGAAATGAGTAGTCACCAGCCATGTCGGACTAGCATCCCATATCGTGGGGTTTAAATGCATAATGTGAAATGCTTTTTAAATTACATAGGTTCCCCTGATCTGGTAGTTGCCTCTAAATTTAGCATAGTCAGACTTGCTGCAGTTTGTTAATGTTTGGTTGGGTTAGTTACATCATTGTAAAGTTTTTAATATTATCATTGTATTATTGAGTTTGAAAATGTTCAGCCTTTTCAATCCGATTCGACTTGGCTAGTAAGCGGTGGCAGACAGACGCATGCAAGTGCCTTAGAAACCTTTCAGATGCAGCTGAACATTTCAGATCTGTTATCTTTTGGTTTAGAGTAGACTCAGGTTAGGTCACAATATATTTGGTGAATTGAGTAAACTTTGTGTGTGATGTTAATGCGTGACAAAATGATCTAATGTTGAGACGCAATTTAATTACAAGTTTCTGTGTCCCAATCGGCCGCTAAATTGGCATACTAGCTTCATCAGCCGCGAAGTACATACTTGTAGTACGTAGTTTGCGATTTGGGATTGGCAGATTATAAAAATAGCACACCGCTAGAGACCATGAAGATAATATCACTCTATAGCTTGCAACCAGGTGCCCAAATCTACAATTAGCAAGGCTAAGTATAACGTCAGTCTTTTAGCGCTGTTATTTTGGAACGGGTCATTCTACATGCTATTTTTCACGTTATTTATTATTATTATTATTGTTATTATTATGATTATTTATTATTATATTTATTCTCTCAGGCATTGGTGCGGAACTGCTTTCTGACTGAGTAATTGCAAAATGCTGTAATTTGCTGTAGAAAAATTCCTTACTAATGCCGCTTTAATTAGGAAGTATTCCCCACTATGAATGATTTACCATCAAAATCCAACGTTATCGACAACTGTCAATGGCTGGTCGTGAAGTGCAATGATCTCAGCAAGAGCTTCTGTTCTTTTTTTTCCTGCGTGCGTGCGTGCGTGCGTGCGTGCGTGCGTGCGTGCGTGCGTGCGCGTGCGCGCGCGCGCGTGTGTGTGTGTAAAGATGTTTGATCAAATTACTTGGGTTAAATTAGTGTTTTTTCTCTTTTCTTGACAGTTTAGCAGAGCAGAGCTTGCACTCTGCTTTACTTGTCTCATTGCTGAAGTCTTTGTCTTCCTGCTCTATCATTCTGTATTCCATATTCTCTACTTATGCCACCAGAGGCGACAACCATCAAGCTCCAACAAATATTACCGTGACATAGTATCAGTGCGTGGTATCGTCAAATTTCAGTGAGTATCAGTAAAATTACATGAGCCCAGGATCGGCCCAATACTGGTATCAATATCGGCACATTATTATATTTTACTTGAGACACATTTCAGTCACTTATTTTTCGCAACAACTCTGATCAACCAAAGGAAAAAACACTCAAGCGTGTGGTAAAGATTGACTAATATTGTAAGTCAAATTGTGTCATTTTCAGACATATTTTCTAATTAGATAATGCACATTAAAATATATGGGCATAAAATTTGTTGCATATTAAATGTTTTAACACATTTTGCTACGTAAGAAAGGCTATTTCAAATAACTACACTTTTTGGTGGTCAGTTGCACCATCGCTTGTCTTTTTTTTAACCAGCCCGGGGATGTCTGCTTCACCTTCCATGTTTCAGTGTCGTATGCTGGAGATGCTGCCGGAGTGTGCAGCTTTTGAATCTGGTGCCAAGCTTAGTCACATGACCAAAAATTCAGTAATGTCTTACTGTTAGAGCGAGTGGAGGCTCCCTGTTTTCCTGGCAACAGATCATGTAGGTCACACAATATTAGGCTTTCATGTGCTATTAATCTGTTTATTTGTTCATTTGGCATTTTTCCCACCGGACACTTTGGCTGTTGATGTTTTGCTGAGCAACTATGCCTGATACCGGCAAACGTAATTATTACTATTATAACTCAACCCCTTTCCAAAGCTAATGAGCACAAGCAAATTAAGAACAAGAACATTGAAATAGGCTTTTTAGATGGATATGTTCACTACATTTTCCTAATCTCTAACAATTTCTCAGTGTGCTCCACCTTACAATATTCTTAACCTTATGTGAAGTATTATCTAAATAGTAATTTTGTTTGGTTTATTTATTTTTCCTATTTTCTTGTTTGGTTTAGTTATTTTTCCTATTTTCTTCTAAATGTACACCAAACACACTATATAGACACCGCAGCCTTATTTTGAAGGCAAAATAAGAAAATCTGAAGTCTTATTGTTGCTGCGGAATCTCTAAGGTTGCCTGGCTGATGCTACTCTATTGTAGCCGATAGTAGTCATCGAGTTGTGACAGCTTTTTAGCTAGCTTGCTTCTTAACTTTGGTTGTCACACAGACCTTGGCTACTTTCTTTGTATCACTGTGACTGCCTCTTACTGACAGTTCAACACACACATACTCATTGATAGACACAGCCAGTTATTTCTGTCTGACCTCGCTAGCATGTTTCTCAGAACGTCAGATGCATGACTTTGTTGCTCTGCTCTGATGCTCGTGCAAAAGTGAGAAGTGCGTGAAGGTGTACTGCGCTCAACTTGAAAAAATATGTTTTTCTGTGGTGGCGCCTCACGATATAGCAGTGGCGGGGTGCATCTTATTTGCATTACGAGGGAAAGACTGTGCTGTTGAACATAACTGTTCAAAGGCTGTATTGGGTAGCATGTATAGCTGAAAGACGGTAACTTCTGTGAACAGCTTCCCTACCTAATAGAAAGACACAGCCCTCCACATAGCGAAAACATTTTTCATCCCTCCAAAATTTTATTTTACCACATGTGAATATCCAACATATCATGGTTATTTTGTCTGTTTTATAACAAATCATTCTTCCTTAAGAAGCTCTCAGCAGTAGCAAGGTGACTAGGTGCGTGTTCCTGCCCTGCTGGGCTCTTAATCCTCTGAAGGTTACCACACAATGTTCTCCTTCACCAAGGGGTTAATTAACAGCTATCCTCCCAATCGTCCTCTGCTTGTTCACTCTCATTAAGCTAATCTGGCTCTGTCCTGCCCTACCTCCCTCCCGTATCCTCCTCTGCACCAGAACATCTCCCAGCCTACACATCGCCCCTGCCTCAGCCCTCATGCCAAAAGAGGGGGGCTTCCCTATTATTTATTTATTTATTTATTTATTTATTTATATATATTAGTACAACAATAACACAGTTCCTTGTTTTCCATATGTATTTTGTCATTGTGACAGTAAGTACCACCTCTGTGGCAATCTGTGTTTTTTCAATATCAAATGGGCTTAAGTGGTGGGCGTGGTCAGGGGTTTGCCAGGGGCGTGGTCAGTGGAGTGGTGATAGGTGACGTTGATTTCAAGCACTGCTCAGTTCGTAATTTAAATAGGCTGATCAAAACCGCTGTAAAGTCATTTTAAAGCGTAAAATATGAAAATATTGGTGATGTCCGTTACAAAGCCAGCTGTTTAGTGTTCAGTCCAATGGAGCCTACCCATACAGAAAGTCCGAAAGTTTGCGCGTTTGCAAGAAAATAACCAGGTCTGAATGCCAGCTAGCACCATAACCAGACCTGTTCTCAGATTTTAAAATCCCTGTTCAACCCATTAAGGTTGTGATTAAAAAACCTGCTGTGATTTCTGTCTAGATTTTTTTTTTTTTTTTGGACTAATCTTTTTTCATTACATTTTTGGAGGACCAGTACAAACATCTGTCTGAGACCTAGAGTGAGTTAGGAAGCAGTTGACAACCTACAGAACCTATGGGCAAAGGTGTGCTAGATTTACTGCTGATTAATATGAAATTATGCAAAACTGGGGACATGTCATTCAAATGCGCCATTTGCCTGTGAGTGTTGAGCTCTTGTGTACATGTTATCACCACGGTCAAAATTTACCTACTGTAGCTTGGGCTGGCTTGTAGCTGCCCTGTGGTGGACTAGACAACTGGTTGCAGTGTTTATTACCAAAATGCATTGGGGAACCATCAGGGCCATCTACTCCCTCAAAGGGCCTAGGGATAGAAACAAATCTATATTGATTTTCATATATCATAATTAATAATTTTGATATTAAAGATGAAACATTGGTTTCATCTTTTTTTTGTCTTAATTGTTATGATCGTCATATTGGATTTCTTCAGAAAAAGAAGGGTTAATTTCCTAGAGAAAAAATATCCAATTACCGTTTTTCTTTGCTAGTTTCTTGTTAGAAATAAGCTAGCCAGGCCCTCAGGCTTTGAATAGAAGGCACCAGCCAATGTCATTGATATTGACTTCAATTAGGGCAGTATTTTGGAATTACAATTGAATTGATCACATTGTCTGTAATGGGTGGAACAATTGTTTTATGCCTCAAGGCCCTTTAGATGTCTTAAGTATACATTACTAATTCAGAGCCAAGCGAGCCGTATCTTGTTTTCTCACACTTGAGCCTAGCTAGCTGGCTTTGTTTTTTGCAGTGAGTGTATGTAACGATGGCAATGAACCAATTGTCTACCCGGACTTTAATCTCAATAGAAAAATCATTTAAAAACAAAAGACAAGCTGTGTGAAATGGGCAATGCAGGATCATAAAGGACGGGAGACTGGATGATCATTATGGTGAGCTGATGTCAAGTGTCAAATATTAATTCAATTTTAGATTGCTTGTTGTGTGGTAACAACGAAGGCAAAGGTAATGGCGTTGCTATTGGAAGTACTGGGTACATGACATTTCATCCTGTGTTTTTATTTTTAATTGTTGTGTGCTGGAGATAGAACTACAGTGCAACTTTTTTTTTTTCTCTGACTGCATATACTTTGGTCTTGAATCAATGTAAGTAGCTGTGTGATAGAATTTTTTTCCCGCCACTATTTGAAGAGAGCTGCACTTTTTTTTTCTTGCAGCACACCTTACCTCAATCACCCTTGAGTTTTGGCTGTGTTTCTGCTGGAGCGTTTTTTTTTTTGAGCAGTGCTCCGTGTACATCTGCCTTTAGAAGTTGATGTCAACAATGCAAACTCCATACATGACTCATACGTTAACCAGCGCGCTCTAATTGGCTGTCCATACGGTTTGCTATGGATGTGCCTTATTTAGGAGGGTGTAGTCTTTTCCCCTCTTCTCAGCCTTTCCAATAGCTTGCCAACCACCGGGGTAATATTTGAGTCCCTCGTTTCTTAAAATTACATAATTTGACTACTTTGTCTCAGAACCAAGATGTAATTTGAGAGGTGGCCTAGCACTGACGGTTGTCCACTTCTCTGATCTACTGCCATTATGCTGTGTATAAGTAGTCAGTTGTGCCTGGTTGGTTTCAAAAACAGACATTCCTCAACAGTTTTTAGGGTTCCCTATGTCAAATCACCATTGAATATGGAGTCAGGGCTTGATACAGTTTTAAAATACTGATTTGCTTCAACGGAAGAAAGGCCGGTAAAACCCTGTGCCGAGTCAAATTTCACTTCCCTCTCCCGTTGTCACCGTGTTGTGCTTGAGATGGTGCCGATAGGACTGACTGGAAAATGTAAGTCTGCTTCCCTCCTTTACCACCACCTCTCTAAAAATAGCCTGCTGAGATAGAATGCAGCAGCCTAGAGACACTCAGTGTGGGGCTGCCAGTGGTTTCAACACACTCCCACCACCACAACAGAAGAAGGCCCTTTGAATCACACCTCTGCAAACCAGAAGAGCAAATATTACATTTCAATTGCTTGTGTACACTAACTCAGCCACCCACAAATCACAATGTGACCATTTATTTCTCTTCCGCTCATATTTATTCCGCCATGGCCGGATTCCATAACATCAGTTTGATCGATTTGGTTTGCAGGGCTGGACAATAACCATTGCACCATGGCCCGGGACCAGTAAAACGTTGGGACTAATCAAACTAGCAACTCACTGTCCCGATCGGGCCACCACAAAGAAAAATGAAATTTAAAAATAATCACATTATAAACTCAACATCTTCCAGTTGTTTTTGTAATCTGGCACAAGCAAAAAACTACCTTGAAGCTCTGGACCGGCCGGTCACCTTGTTTTCTGGGGTGTATGAGTTAGTTTTGTTTCTATTCATTTTTTTCTTTTTTTTTATGTTGTGAAAGAAATGTACAAATATTTAGTTTTATATCCAGAATGCTTTTCATGATTGCATAAATTATTATTAATGTCAAGAAAAAAGTATTTTGTTCTATGTTACACTGATAAATTACATTGTCTTGAAGGGACAGTAAAACTGTTTTTCGGGCCTGTAAGTTTCAAACCCACTGGCCCCACAGGGTCCGTGTCAAAACATTTAAAATGTTGAGCCCTAGTTTGTAAGTGTAAAGTTGAGATGGGGTAGGTACATCTATTTATATTGCAACCGGATTGACAACTGTATGTCACCGCAAGCATCCAAAATAGTCCAATGAATACATTTTTGACATCCCTAAGCCTCATATAGTCTCGAATAATCAGGAGACCCTGCCCATCACTTCCAATTTGTATGGTGAAATTTTACTTGACAGGTTTTCATATAGAGGATGGAGGTTCATGTCTGTACAGCTTCCGTTCTTTTAAAGGGCTACATGAAGGGAATGCTAACATGATTCTAATGCTCTCATCAGAGAGAAGAAAATGCGAATAAGCGATATTACAATGACACATTTTTCTCAACAAGATAAGAGGGTTAAGTTGCATTGATTAGGAACAGACCCAGTTAACCCTCCCCAGCCAATCAGGTGGCTGCTGAGATGGGTCAGGTGTTCATAGGACAAGGTATTTGCTTTCAGAAAATTTGAAAGCTCTAAGGACGCATGACATATACAGAAAAGACTGAAAAGGTAAAGGAGGTAAGGAAAATCCTTACAGGATGATTTGGATTTTTTTGTTAAACTTTCAATATTTTGGATAAATACTTGTATAATTCAGCAATGTGGATATTCATAGGACAATTGTTTGAGTTATCAAGGATGCCAACAGTGGATGTAATTGTTTTCCCCCCAAAGTTTGTGCAAATGATTGAAGTAATGCTCTGCTCTTTGTTGACTGTACTTCGGTGAAAGCACAGTGGCTGAA
This sequence comes from Esox niger, assembly GCA_016801105.1. Lineage (NCBI taxonomy): Eukaryota > Metazoa > Chordata > Actinopteri > Esociformes > Esocidae > Esox > Esox niger. The sequence continues at coordinate 41,368 of JACXGJ010004025.1, forward strand.
TTCCTTAATTCCCATTTATTGCACTTGAACAAAACCATTTTTGTTAACTGGTTGTTGGCAATCAGTTTGTCTTTGTTGGTTGACTGATAAGGTCATTGTTGCATCATCCCAGTCAATTAATATGCAGAAGTTCCAAATGGTACTATTGCATTTTTTGCAGCACTTAGTAGCCTGTGCTTTTTGTTTGTTTGTATTTAGTCTCCAGAGAGTGAAAGTGTCAGGGCTAAGACTGTTGCCCAGAGGATTGGGGTCAGCGGGATAGCCACTGCTTTTAGGATCATCAGCAGGTTTTGTCTTAACCGGATTTGGCTGGAGGAGCTGAATCAACTGTGTCCCAGGATTACAGGGATGACATTGGGAGGAGAGTTCTGAGTCCATTGACCCGGCCCAGTGTGTCTGTCTGCTGTACTAGTGCCTGCCCTTCTCACCTGAGCACTTCTGGGCTAGAAGTAGCTCCCAGAACCCACCTGGCTCCACTCATTTTGCGCTCCAGTCCTTTCTGTTTGACAAGGCAAAGAAGGGGTATGTTCTCAGACTGAATGGATTTCAATTTTGCCTCTTTTGTCCAGGAGTGGCTACCGGCTGCCAAGTGACTGCTGTTTGCCTCTGGTTGGCAGGTGTATAAAGAGAAGTTGGGATGTAGGGATAGAGGGGGAGAGAGAGCGAGAGAGAAAGTGTGCACACTTTTTTTTTTATTGTGATCTTTTTTTACCAACTTACTGTACAATACTGTTGCTAGGTAACTATTTCTGTCTGGCAAGGATGGGTCTTGGTTTCTCTTGAAAGTGTACAGATTCTGACCTCTGAGTTTGTGTGCTGTACTGGGGTTCAGGATTTATTCTGTATAATTCAGTGAAGGGATCTGCTTAATTTTGTTTTGTAGTGAAGATAGTTGAACCGAATATGAAATTGGTGACAAATTACTTCTGAGCAGCTGCGTTTTGAAGTTTTATGTTTGTCAATTTTCACCTATGTTTCACAACACAACTTTTTTTTCAATATCTAGTTGCTAATATTGCTGTTGAGTGAATTGCAACTCAACCATACTGAGCCTGTCAAGGATTGGGATGATCAGTTCGAGCTTATGGCTTTGTTTGAGACCCTGTAACGGCTTTATAGTGATCTACCTGTCTGTACCAGATCTGGGCTCAGAGTGTTTGCTTTGGCCTGCTTGGGGGCCAGATAGGCTAGGTTTGTACTTTCAGGACTATCAGATTTCAAATACTGCTTGAACTCTTCTATGTTTACTGCTACATGCTAATTGGAAAGTCAATGCATGATCAGGGTGTTGAGATTTTCTTTTCTCTTTTCCCCACCAGATCAGCACGAGTCCCGGCGGCGGAGCGAAGCACACCATTAGCAGAGGAAAATGAGCGAACTGGACCAGCTGCGCCAGGAGGCCGAGCAGCTTAAGAACCAGATCAGAGTAAGTTCTCCCTCTTTCTTTTAATAAACAGTGCTGACCATAGGTTTCATTTGTTTTGGCTCTGTACTCCAGCAAATTCAGATTTTAAATAATCATACAATGACAATGGGGTTAAAGCACAGACAGAGCTTTAATTTGAGGGTATTTTCGTACACATTTGATTTAACTTCTTTGAATTTAGTTTTTTCCCCTATAACGGGAAAGTATTTTTCCCCTCTAAGTATTTGGACATTTGTCTTCACAGCTGTCACATGTTAGGCACATGTGTTGGTTTGCATCATTTGTGCATGCTGAAGAAAGCTTTAAATTTACAGTCTTAATTCTAGGTTTTTGCATTTGGAGTATGTTTTTGGAGCCTGACAGTAAGGGCCAAATAATTGACTCTTCAGGAATTACACATGGATGTTTTCAGCAACTATCATTCGCTTCACCAGAAGTGTTGTATTCGATTCACCAACCGAAATGCAGCGGCTGGACTGCAATGTGACAAAATATTAGCCACAGAAACAGGACAATCTTAAAAATACCAAAAAGTGTCTGCAGAGGTGTGGAAAAAAGTGTTGTTGACACTTGAGACATATTACATTTCTGAGTAATGGCAAGAGGAATCTGCTGGCAGTCGTAGGATGAATTCTGGAGTCTACAAAAGTGTCTTGTCTGCTCATATTCTACCTTCGGTATACAATATTTGGACAGCAATTCTACTTGCAGGACAATGACGACAAACATACTGCAAAACAATCAAGGAGAATTTCAGGGCCAAATATTGGAATGTTCTTGACTAACCTACTTTTGACCAACTGTGCATATGCATTTAACAAAATGCCTAGAAATAAACAGGAATTTTGGGAGGGGGGGGCTGCAGTACAGGCTTAGTAGAGCATTTAGGAGATACCAGTGTCTGGTGTTGTCATTGTAAACCAAAGAATTTGCAACAATGTCACAATCTAAAACAGTCCTTCTGAGTATTCTAGTCCAAGGAAAATACTTTGAATGGGAATTGATTTGTAGGTGAAGAGGACCTGACCTCCCCATGTTTCTTTCTGATGGGCAGTTACTTCTGGTAGCCTCTGTCTCTCACTCAGTTGACAGTTCCCCTTCAAAGTATCGCTAAACACATGCTATATAGGGGACACATGCTATATAGGGGACACATGCTATGTAGGGGACACATGCTATATAAGTTTTACCAGGCTGTAAACAAACACAACCAAGTGATAGTACACCAATTAAATTACATCGAAGTCTAGGCTCTGACTTTCAGTCTAATACTCGAATGGTGTATCTGCAGATGCCCAGTCCCAGTAGGTCTTATTTGTGTTTGCAGAGTGTTTGTGTTTACCGGGGTGGGACTTTATTTTACTTGCACTGCTGTACATCTCTCCATAAAGAACCTGTTAATGTTTCTGTCAAATACCAATGTTTATTATCTTATGTGTGGATAAACGTCATTATGTCCATTGAAATTGAATGCCATTCAAAAGGCCTGCATCTGGATTTCAAAAGGCTTCACAGATTGTTCTTAGCGCTTTTGTTTAAAAAAAGAAAAAACGTTCTGTGTAAAATAAATGTCAAGTTCTGTATTGATGTGACCCCTTCTGTTTATCTGTTTGCTTATGGAGTACCCCAATTGCATTTTCTGACTGTTCAGTCAGATGAATACATTTTATATGTAATTTAAAATGGAATTCACTTTTGTTTTGCCTTTAGGATGCCAGGAAAGCGTGTGCGGATGCTACCTTATCTCAAGTAAGTCACCTGACATCCTTACCACTCTCAATTTATGCTAAAAGAGATCAGTAGATTGCAGTTTAGAAAGGACTTTGTATAGGATAAGAGCGATCAAGAAATGAAGGCATTCCTCATTATTCAGGATTCTTGTGAATGGCCATTTGCAAGCTGCACTGGAGTTAATGAGTCCATGACTGAAATGCTCTATGTTCAGCAGAACTGGTTCTAGGAAGTGGAGACTCCTTCCCAGGCTCTGTTCATGGGGTTGCACGTTTTGTCACAATATATTTTGCATTTGTTTTCGGACTGTGGCCCAGCAGCATTCTGCTCATATGCCTTCCCAATAGCTAACATCAGCACTTCTACTTATTTTTAGGAACTTTGTTAGAATAGTCCCGAGTCATAGCTGTGAAGGGAACTTGATGAAGAAGAATTTAGTCATCAGTTGGGAATTGTTGTGACTGCAGCATCTGTAAACGCTAACAGTCACAACACAACCAATGAATGAGTGACAGAGGTGCAAATCTAATCATTTCCAATAAACACTGGAAGTAGCAGCACCAACTCTTTGAAGTGTGAATGTATTATAATTTTCTTCATTTTATTCCAACACACAAGAGCAACTTGGGTTAAGTGCCTTCCTCAACTTGTGGTGTGGGCTATGAACCATAAACCTTTGGTTACCAGCCCAAATCTCAAACACAATGCTGTAAATGCAATATTATGGGGCTGATAAAGGAACAGGCACTGGTTTCACAGAGGAGAACCTAGTAAAGGACTAGCCCATTTCCAATGCTTATACACTTATACTCTGTGGCATGATGGTCATTGATTGTTTTTTTTTCTTCGTCAGATCACAGCAAACATCGACCCTGTTGGCCGAATTCAGATGCGCACTAGACGGACCCTGCGGGGGCATTTGGCTAAGATCTATGCCATGCACTGGGGCACTGACTCAAGGTAAGTTTATTTCCGCCAATTCTGTTAATTGTGGAATCAGTTAATGATGGAAGGGTTCATGAGTGAATTGTTTTTGTGCTGAGGTTTGGATTCAGGATTACGTTTTTTGGTGGAAGTTTTGGGTTAGAGAGATTTTTACCAAAGCTCACATTCTTAATATACCTTAATATAATAGTTAATGTTAGCAATGATCCATCTGTGATTAAAAATACAACATTTCCCACTATAATCAAGTGAATGTGATTTATGTTGTAAAATGAATTTGTTTATGAAATGCACTAGTTCCAGCAAATGTAGCAAGATACAGCTTCCCTTACCAAATGGCAATTGGAGAATGTAGTAGTTTTTCTACAGTTTGCAAAAACACAAATGTTAAAATGTGTCCCAGTAGAAAAAATTCCAATTCTAATTATCACAAAAAAATTCATACCAACTTTCTACACAATCTGCTGTATTTTACGTAATGGTTGTTCTCAGTGGTAGTACCACTGTATGTCAGTTCCCATAGCCACTGTCTGTGTAACATTAAGCAAGGTAAAAATCTAATGATTTACCGTACGTATTTGACAGTTTAGTCCTAATAAAACAACTAGTCAAAATGCAACTAGTACATGCATTCTTCTATCATATTATATTGCAACCAGGTTATTGTGAGTTATAAATATTTTCCCCTCAAAGATATCAGTTTGTTTTTCAATTGAATTGTTCACATTATAGGCCACATTAAATGTGAAAAAAGTTCTGACATGATTTCTCTTTCTCTTATTCTCTTACATCACAAAAACCTGGCATTTTAACAGGGGTGTGTAGACTTTATATCCACTGTATGATCACTTTGGCAAAATTCTTAATTCAACATCAGTCTTTTTGAGATGCCGTTGTGTTTTGTAAAGTTTGTTAGCTAGCTATCTACCAATGATAAAATTTGTAGGAGTGGGAATGGGCCAGAGTTGTCATTTTTAAGATTACAGAATTATATTTACCCTTCGTTAATTTATTAATTTACAGTACCAGTCAAAAGTCTGGAGACTGTTACCCATTCAGGGAAATTTGTTTTAATGTTAGAATTGGTGTTAGGGTAAGGCCAAGTTTAAGCACAATGGTTAGGTTATTTAGGTTTTGGCAATGATTCTGTTTAGGTTTAGGGTAACTGTGCACGGGAAATTTGAGAATTGGTTTTGGTCCCCACAACAATGCTGTGTGTTTGCGTGTGTCCCTATATATGTATATGGATAGGGCAAACATTCAAAATGGACAAATCCATTGTTTGTGCTGTGGCTGGCTACTGGTTGCTCTTAGCCAAGGTTGGTGTCTATTGTGTCCTGAGTGTCAGTGGCTGTCTCAGGAGCTTCCAGTTCAGCCCAGCAGCTCTGATTTAGCCTCAGCACCCAGCCAACTAATTACAATACCACAGATGTGCTGTTCTGCTCCATAGAGACACACACACACACACACACACACACACCCCCAACTGGTTTGTTTCCTTGCTTTGCTTTTCTGAACATTCTTATTTACCCTACCCTCAAATGAAGTTACCATTCTTAATCAGGGAGCTGACTCTGATGCAATAGAGAATAAAGATTACCCCACCCTAATCCCACTTGTATAGTACTGGGTATATTGTCTTTGTTTAGGGGGGTATAAAAAATGTGTATAGCAAAGTCAGCTGTCCAAAGAAATCAGAAAAAAACTAGTATTTCTGCACAGATGTGTGATAGGGTTGAATGGAGTTAAATGTGAGTCCCCCAATTCTGATTCCCCTCTTCCTGGGATCAGAGAAGTTTAGGTAAATGATAATACATTATTTATATGAACAGTGATGTAAAATGAAACTGTTGAATCTTTACAATGTCTAGGTTTTTCCTATTATCACACTTATCACAGGATCCAAAGCAATGTTTTTTTCTCACTGGCCCTGGCAAGGCTAGTTGATATGAAATCTACTGGCCCAAACAGATTTTTGCTGGCCAGACTGAATAATAAAAATCATACAATACTCCTGTACAATGCAATTAGGGGGGTGGTATTATTAACTTTTTCAAATTACTTTAGTGATCTAGCTGCCCTAAGATATGCTGGAGTGTGCGGGACAGAGTAGCGTCGGCAATATTTTGAAGCTGGTCGATTAAGTTCAGTGGGTTCATTGATGGCTCCTAAATAGGTCTAAAGGTACTGTATGTTGTCTTTTGAAAAGCTGGTTGTCTTTGAAATTAATTTAATATTTTTATTGACACACATTGAGGTATTATATGCTGATTTTGCATCCAATGGAAAGTGCCATTTAACCCTCCAGGATGCATGTCTGGAATAACCAATGTTCGTGTTACTATTGTGTTATTTTTTATAGCAAAAGCATGTCCTCAGTTGTGTAGTTTACACAGTTTATCTCATTATTGCATATTTAAGACGTAATTACACATTTCACAGCTTTTTATTAAAGCATGAACTAATGCAGCTGTGATCTCACATCTTTGGTGAACATTTGGAACCAAACCATAGTCTCCATTGATGTAATCTCAGTCAAACCCCACCTGACGATATTTTGTAAGTCACTGAGTTTTGTAATGTCATGCTGCAATTTGCTGTTTTCAGGTAATGCTGCCAAGGTATAGTGCACTATTGAGAGGAATGTATTCAAATGCTTATCTGAATCAACCATCACCTTCTACTACAGCCTATAAGCTTCCAGCAGGCAACACCCTAACTTCTGAGCTTCCTACATTGGTCATGCGCAATATTGCCATGCTCTTGCATAAGATTTTAGGGCATTTTGTCCAGCGCTAGTTAGAGATATTACACCTGAATCTTTTAATAAACGGTGGGAAACAAATCAGACTGGGTTTATTGCGTAGACGTATAAATCTGGAGTTCTACATCATACTCTCTAACATTTTTAATTGTCTGTTTGAGATGCAAGTTTGAGGTGCGAGTTTTCTATAATTTATTTTTAAGCCGACAACTGACATTTTTTGATAGCATGAAAGTGCTTTTTCTTAGGAAGGCATTTTGTGTATGCTCTGAGCGGGTCCGAAGGGAGCAGGTGTTCCCGAGGGCCAGCTGTCTCATGGCATCTGGGACTTGTTTTGTGTGGTGACAATGCTTGATTTGGGACCTATAGCGGGAAAATGCTCTTCAGTTGTAAAGCTAACTGAAAACCATGTGACTAATGTCAAACCTGGTTCCGTGTGTGTGTGTGTGTGTGTGTGTGTGTGTGTGTGTGTGTGTGTGTGTGTGTGTGTGTGTGTGTGTGT
>JACXGJ010004026.1:0-48711 GCA_016801105.1 Esox niger
ATATATATATATATATATATATATATATATATATATATATATATATATATATATATATACACTGAAGTCATTGTTAAAGTGTTTACCTGAAGTGAACCCAAAAAATATCTTTACAAGTAGGAGCCACTGTCACTATTAGGTTAAAACTGCATACTTAAATAACAATTGCACACTCAAGTTAAAACTGCATACACAAATATAAGGTTGAAGTCATTTCCTTCACCCAGACTAATTCATATGCTGCTTTGTCTGTGTTCATCTTTTTTAAATGTTTGTGTTACAGTCTATTTTGTTGATATAATTTTCTGCTCTTGACATTGATTGAAAAACTACTGCACACTGCTGCTTCATGTAGTACCTGTATTACTTTCCTTGCAGTATTATACATTTTAGAGTAAGTACAGTATGATAATGAATCTAACATTAAATTAATATATATGTATTTATTGTTTTTTTCCAGGGAAATGTTGAACCTGTACAGCCTGTAAGTAACACATTCCCACCTGACTTCCTGAACAAGGATCATCAATTAAAATTACTTTCTGAGACTATTAACATTCTCTGATTTCAGTTTGTTTAAATCTGTGACCTTTGATTGTGCCTGCCACAAGCCATGCTGTTTGATGCCACGCTTTGTATCCCATCCCAGAACTGTTCTGTAAATTACACAACACAGACCACTCCATTAGCCACAAACCAATCACAATGGCTTATTTTGTCTTTGCCTTGTCTTTCTTCACATCCATCACTTCTGTCTCTTTAACTCTCTCTCTCTCTCTTTGTACTTCTCTCGTGATAACCTGTGAACTCTAACAAACCTCCACTCACTAGCATGGCCCTTGCAGGCAGAATCTGGGTCTGTAAGGGCTATGGGTATGGAGGACGGGGTGATGGTGAGGCCCCGAATGCTGCCGCCTTTAACCTTTAACCCCAGGTTCCCTGCATTCCCCGAGCAGGCGGAAGACTCTGGCTTCGCCCCCAACTGGGCCGCAGATTTCAGCACGGCTCCAGAGAATGGAGACACTGTCCCGCCAGCCACTGAGGGGGCAGCCGTGGAGCTTCCCATGGCGACGGGGCAGGAGGAGGCCCAAAGCTGGCCTGCAGCGGACGGCCAGTTCGGGGAGGCCGCGGGGCAGCCCCAGGGGGCGGAATCAGCCACAGCCGGAGACGAGGTTAGCGGCTGGGACCCTGACCCCCAACTTACCCCCGACTGTGATCCCTGTACCGTGGGGGGCGACCGGGAGGCCCGGCAGGAGCCGGGGCCACCAGCGGCAGAGTCAGGGGGATGGGAGGGAGGAATGGGAGGAGAGGGAAGGTCAGGGGAGGCAGTGTCAGGAGAGGGTTTGGAGCCAGCGATGTGTGCGTGTCAAGCTGATTCCGAGGCGGTCGAGGCAAGTTGGCGAGATCGTCGTAAATCAACGCCGGGCCTCCGCATCACTAACGAGCACGGCCAGGTGATTGTGGACACCCCGGAGGGCTGTGAACCCAGCCTGTACCTGACACATTCAGACGGCTGGGAGGGATTCGGCTCCGGCTCGGAATATGAGACGGCGGAGGAAGGGGGGGACGCAGCGGGCCAGAACGGAGGCTGGGTGAGCGCTGAGGAGAACCTGGACGCTGTTGCGGAACAAGCTCTCCCCGACCTTAGCACAGCCCTGGGAGGATCCCCAGCCTGGGAGGCAGGTGACTCGGCCCCTCTCGTCTGGGAGCAGAATGCTCCAGCAAACGAAACACATTTTGCAGCCGACTGGGACCAACCAACCAAACAGCCACCAGTGCAGTCTAAGGAAAAAGAGGAGGCAGTTGCAGATTTTATCAGTGACCAGGAACCGGGCTACACTGGTGTGCAGGGGATCGATTTTGAGGCCGATCCTTTTGCACAGATCTCTGGAGGAGGGGGAGGGGACGTTTTTTTTACTACAGACCCCTTTGCGGAGACTCCCGTGGGCTTCGCCTCAGATCCTTTTGGTGGAGGGGCGTTCGAGTCCGATCCTTTTGCCGACACTCAAGGGGGAGGTGGGGACGTTGGATTTGTGACGGATCCATTTGCAGAAACGACCGGGGAGAGCGTGGCAGGGTGGGCGGCTGACCCTTTTGCTAACAATGGTTCAGCCCAGTGGGCAGATTTCCCCACCCCTCCCACAGAGAAAGGTGGGACCAATGACAGCGGGTCCTGGCAGGAAGTCAGCGACAGCAGCGGCTTCTTCTCCTCAGAGAGTGACATCAGCCAGGCAGGGAACCTCTTCGCCTCCTTTCCCGGGCTGGGAAGGGAAGCTGTAGATCAGGGAGGAGTCGTCCGCCGAGCTCATAAAGAGCCTGAGAACTCGGACCTGTCCGAAGACGAGGTCGCAAACAGGAGATACGGAAAGTTGTACCAAGAGATAGATACAGAGAAGGAAGAGGTACCTGACTTCCTCCCCCTCTACGTAGAGACTAGTATAGAGTAGACCAGAAGGACCAGAATACCCTTTCCTTATTTTCCTGTCAGCAGATGTGCACAGTTCTTTTTTCTGAAAGTGCTTTCCCGCAACCCAACCTGAATCCTGTGGATCCACTGAGTCCCAACCCTCTTTTCCTCTCTCTCCTTTGCTTGCTTGTCTGCTTGTCGGTTCCACTTCGTCAGTTTTATAAACGCCATTCAACCACTTGCCGCCTAGTTGAAAAAATCTTAAGCAGTTACGCCAAAAGCTTCAAATACTAATTGTGTGTCTGATTCGGTTTAGGTGACCAGCAATGCGTTTAACGGATTTCCCCAGGTAACTAATGTCAACCAAATTCTGCCTGTTAATTATGAATCACTGGCATGCTAGTTAAAGCCCATGGTTTATCTTTGGAAATAGAAGGGTTCATTATGGTGTGGGACACAAAGGATCAACTGGGATCAGTTGCAAAAGAGCATTGGGGGATGTTTAAATATGTTTCATCTTAAAAGGTACAATCAGCATTAAAAACAATAACAAAGCGTACTCCCTCCCTGTTTTTTGGTGAAACACTGAGGTTTGGGGCTACCGAAATTAGGGAAACAATCTATAGGAGCTGGGTAATTAGTGGATTTTCCATTTGTACAGTGTTTGGATAAATTGCTAAAGTAGATCAGCCATAACAAACAAGAAAGTTATTTATTTCACTATTATGGATTTATTTTCAATTTAAATATTTCCATTAGTTTCCATTAATCTGGTCTTGTGTACTGTATAAAAAAGAACAACTGTTACCAGGTAGGCTTTCATTTATTTAAACTTTTAGTACATTACATGAAAGGCTGTTTTCTATTAATTCTCATTGATCGTCATCAGCAGGTAAAACATAGATTACATAGAAGTTATTGAAAAAAATGCCTTGTGCTCTAACTAAACACGTTGTAGCTAAGGACACTATTTGCCGTTCCATGCCAAAATACTACATATTTTATTTTGGTGTGGACACAATAAGAGCATGTTCCCCATAGGGTGTTGAACTAAATCACTGTCTTGTCACCAGCTATTGACATATTCAGGCACATTGTTTGATAATTTCACGGAAACTGAGTCAGATTTCTTATCCCAATCGAATGGCATATTCTTTCTGCTGTCATCGCTCCAAGATAGGGTGCAAATCTGTCATAGAAACAGAAAGAATAACCTCTGGTAGCCCAATATGGATGGCCAAATGTTACCAATTAGAGATGGGTCGTTTGCAAATGAATGGCTTGTTTGAAATATGAACGTCAGCAACTGAATCCCAGTAAATTGGCTGTCTGATTTGCATACTTAACAAAAGAAATGCTGTAAATGGCGCATTTTCCCTGCTGACTCTATAATTAATGGGTAGAGTGGATCCAGCCTCACATTCCCAGTGACGTTTGTTAGGTGAACGGAAACACATTGAAGGAAATGGTGATATAGAAATCTGTTCCTCTTCTGTATATGTAAGCCAGAGATAGGATTGCATAATTTTTATGTGAGATTGCTTTTCTAAACCAAATCTAACAATAAAATTAAACTTAACTACAATGAATTATAATAACACGTATGAATTGATTAAACATGTTTGGGTTTAATATGTGCTAAAAACAGTGTTGTAGTTGAAATGTTTTCATATATAATCGATGGCTGGTTTGCTACTTGTAGTTTTAACTTTGTCCCTCCCTTTTTCTCTCACCCTTTATTTCTCTCTCTTCTCAACACCTCGATTTAAAGATGGACGCAACAGCCCCAACATTTGTTGCTGATTTTGATAAACTGGTGAGTCCCTATGACAAATGTATTTCTATTTTTATTGTGGATTCTGCTACTATGCTTTTCACCACTTTATTTGCTTTATCTACTTTTTATTTTATTTTATAATGCTTTTGAGTGATATTTTTAAATCAGTTATGGTATATTAGTCAATCATGGATCCTCTTTACATACAGTATGTATTGACATTTTTGGTGGCCTCATTTAGTTGTGTTGTGTCTGTTTACTGTATTTCGGTTGCTTTTGTTTACTGTATCAGTTGTGTTAATTTATTTACTGTATTTTCATTGTATTAGTTTGACTGTATTTCATTTGTTTTTGTGTACTGTATTTCCATTGTATTTGTGTATTGTTTTTTCAGTTAAATTTTTATCTTCACACTGGAATTAGTTATTCAATACACCTCTTTATGTTTAATCTTTGTATTACTGCTTATTAAATGATAAGTTTAAGCAATAGACTCGGTAAAAAACGGTAAAGACCGTAACAATGAAAACTACAACAGCATAACATGGCTAGACGTCTGTACTTACCAAGGTTATGATACTAGTAATCCATCATTATATCTTTAAAAGAAATTTCTTGCACACAATGTTCTACATAGCATTGTCAAAAGTAACAGGTGTGCTGAGATAGGGGTGGTTGTGGCGTCTGGTATGTTAGACGGGGGATTTTGATCACTTCTTCACTGCCTGTCTTTGCGGAAAGAATGAAAGTGAGGCCATCGAGGCCCCTGAAGCTGCTGTGCTCCCAGCTGAGATTGCTGGGACCTCAGAGGCTCCTGGAGCTGAGACCCAGGTGGTCCCAGAGGCAGGGGAGTTCAAGGAGACTGCTCCCCCTACTGATGAGGCTGAGGTAGCAGAGATCCTGGTGACTGCTCCCCCTGCTGATGAGGCTGAATCAGTTGGGATCAAGGAGACTATTCCCCCTACTGATGAGGCTGATGTAGCAGAGATTAAGGAGACTGCTCCCCCTACTGGTGAGGCTGAGGTAGCAGAACTCCAGGAGACTGCTCCCCCTACTGGTGAGGCTGAGGCAGCAGAGAGTGCAACCAGCCCTAAAGTGGAGAAGCCTGCTGTGAGTGACAGTTAGGTCTCATCATCACATGCATGAGCCATAGGCATCATCATCATCATCACCATATCATTGTAATAATTATTTCCATTGTTATTATCAGTGTAATCACTGGTTTCATTATCATGACAATACATTGGTGTCATTATCATCCTCCTTCCCTTCATCATCATCGTCAGTGTTTACACTGGTGTCATTGTCATTATCCTCATCTATCATTGTCATCTGTGTTTGCACTGGTGTCATTATCATCATCCTAATCATTGTCATCAGTGTTTACACTGGTGTCATTATCATCATCTTCAGCATTGTCATCTGTGTTTGCACTGGTGTCATTATCATCATCCTCATCACTGTCATCTGTGTTTGCACGGTTGTCATTATCATCATCCTAATCATCGTCATCAGTGTTTACACTGGTGTCATTATCATCATCCTAATCATCATTGTCATGAGTGTTTACACTGGTGCCATATATCATCATTCATTCCTTCTTATAGCAATGCTTACTGATTTCCTGTTCACACTCTTTCGTTATCCACATCTACCCCGTTATTAAAATATCTTCTACATTCGGGTTAACAAATAGTGTTGGGCTTGTCACTCATTGCTTTGACATCAATCCACTCCACAACTACCATTTCTTTGTTTCTAACAAATCTTTACATCATGGCTGCACTAGAGTATTATAAATGACATTCTGTTCTACCTCACTCTTGGTGAAGTCCACTGTGGCGTCCCCAGTGTCTGAGGAGGCTGCACCAACTGAGGTATGTGAAAGATTCTACCCTTCGTCCACACTAACCTTCCCAGGAATGTTCTAGGACCCCACCATAATTACTGAATGGCAGTCAGGCATCAACCACGTTGAAAAGATAGATCGCTCCCTTGGGGACGTTCCTTTAAAAATACTATCATTCTGTATGCAAGGATTGGGTTGCCAGGTTTGACAGTGAGTGGGAATTGCTGTGCTGTGCTGTCCCACGTGCCAATCAAATATCAAAATGACGCTAAAATATTCTTATTTCATTCAATGTATCCTATTGATTGATTTTACGTACTCATTCCGGTAGTAACTTTCATGTGGATCCGCCAGAATATCTCATTTAAATGTGCTGTATATTCTACATTATGTCTGTGCACGGCCATTTGATGCACCAAGTCACAGCATAGATTATATACAGCGCTTTTATCTTGACCAAGTGTACCAAACATTTCCACACAGATTTTATTTTTGGCGTCACTACTATGAGTGTGGGAGTCTTCACTCTTCATTTTAGTTTTTTGTGTGGGGCACATGCCTGAATGCATCACTAACATCAGTAAGAAAGGAGAACGGCTTATATTTAATACATGTAGCTGATGCTGAACAGGCTCAGTCTATTTAAAGCAAGTAGTGAACATATAATCTCTTGAAAAAGCTTTTCCTAGCTAACTATGGGCATTAAAACCCATCTGTGCACCTAGACCCCCCCTGATGAAGAGGCTGGAAAAGCACCCCCCAGCAAAACAGTTCCCCTGGTAACTATGACTCCAGAAAAAAATGGCCAAAATCATGTTTGACTGAGTGTCTTGTGAGAGTTTAAACCTATAGTCGTGTTTTACAAGGTTTTGCAGGATCTTAAACCTTAAGTTTGACTCTCATACAGGTGGTATGACACTGAGGTCTTATTCACTCATAAGGACACAAAAGGTGCTTTTTATTCAAAGCTGTAATCTGGCAAACCTAAAAGGATTACGGGCGCCTGTTGCCATTTCACACAGTTTAATTTAGCACTAATTAAAATACCACTTTTGGCCCTGAATAAGTAATAGTGTGAGTTATCATATTTGTGCAAGCAGCATCTAGTCTCATATGATCTTGGCCCAAAAACCCCTTCCCTATCTGTTACCCCTCAGTACTCCATGACATGATAAGATAAAACCTATAGTAACTATTATTCAAGTCCCTGTAGTAAAAACAACCACTGCTTTTTGAAATCCTAAAGATTCATTCATCATCTCCCTTTTGAAAATACACAGTGTGACCTCTACATGCTATCATACAGTATATTTCAGTCAGATTTTCAGATTTACTAATCCAGCGAGATTTACAGTAGCGACTGCATATGTTTTTGTACTGGTGCCCTGTTTGGATCGAACACACTGTCCTGGCATTGCCAAATAAGAAGTACATTTATTAATAGAAATATCCACATGCCATATTGATTGGACGCCAGGAAGAGAATCTACTGCCTTGGCAACTGCTAAAGTAATTGCAAACCCAGTAATATACTAAGTACAACATTATGTATAATGTAAGCAATAGAAACACAAAATGAAAACAAAGAAGCAGAATAAGTTTAACCAAACTGTAGTCATTGAGGCATGAAAATGGATGCTGTTCTTGTAAATCAGCTGTCTTCTGTACGTAGGAATCCGTTCCAACCCTGGAGGAAGTCAATGAGTCCTTTTTGGAGGAGACTCTGGTAATTATCCTAAGATTCCCAATCCAAACCCTGATGACCATCTTTCAATATATGCCCTATTCAACACAGCTAGGGACCTATCTGTGAGACCCTAGATTCCAGTAAACCAGAGATGGGCCACTCAAACAGACCACAATTCCAGGGGTATTTTCGAAAGAAATATGTTATGCAAAAAGAGCATTTAAAAAAGTTTGATGAAAATACCTATTTTATTTAAATATACCTTTGTTTTGGATGGAACTTCACACTCAGACAAACATCTGTTTCACAGCTCAGCCCTGTAATTGCAAAAATAAATGCATCCTACATTATATATAACACTTATTAGAAAAGGTCATTTTCTGAGCAGTGGATTATTTAGCAGATTGACGTCAAGCAGGATGTATTGTCTTTCCCCTCATTCCAAGGTACTGCAGTTGGCCTAATGGCTTCCCATCTATTATTGTGAGCAGTCATCAACTGTTGTTAAAACACAGACCACTGCAGAACATCCAACCGAGTGTTTAATACAAACAATCTCTGTTGGAACATACATTGTACTTTCAATGGACGACATACACTTGTCGCTAGCTGTTGTTCAAGCGGTCACACGATGGTGTCACCTGATGGTGGTCGGATTACATGGATAACATCTCTTTGTCTGAACTGTAGGAACCTGTGGAAGATAAAGGGTCTCTTCAGGAAGACACCCCGGTAACTAAACTGACTACTGAACGTTGCATCGCCATTATCTCTGTCATGGTGGTGTATCTGACACCAGCGCTAATGTGTAGCATTACTGCTAACCCTTTCATTGAATCTGCCGTCACAGAAAGTCATGACATCTGATGTCAGCTACCTGACCTCTCAGATATACTGTCATTCAGGAATGTTGGCTTCTGAATGACCCCGTGGGATTCATGGATTTGGGGAAAAATGGCAAAATACATGTTTGCCGTGATGTTTGTCTCTTAAGTGGATCCCCCTAATCAGATACCGTTTCCACACATTGTAAACAAGCTTTTAGCCATGAAAGTGTTCCTCATCAGTTATACTCTAAGTGTCATTATGTTGATATTTCATGTTCATATTGTGTTGTATTGAATAGTGCTGTTTTCTTGTGTTCATTTTGTTTCTGTAATGCATTGTGTTTTCGGCTGTTTATACTGCCCTTCGCAGCGCTGCTAGCCCCGCAGCTTATCTCCCAGACTTCTACATTTACTGTAAAATAATGTTGTCACCTCATTGTGCGTGTTTTTGTTTAGGTGTTTGTCAGCTTTAAGTGTTAATTGTGTACCCGCTGTGTATTCATTTTGTGGTGATCAATCTCATTATGTATTTGTTGTATTATTTTTTTACAATGCATTTTCTGTAAATTTCTATCGTTGAAATTTGGACTACAATGTAAATTATATATTTGAACCTTCATTTCATAGATATCTGTTTTCTGAATACCGTAGAAAGGACCATATTCTTCAGCGGTATCAGAATAAGAGCACTGAGATGCGTTGGGTCTTTGAATGCTGCAGATATTACTTTTCCCTCACACTGAGTCGTGGAATCACATTTGCTGTTGACTGGCATATTCCCCGTTATCAGGGACGTTGACCTTTGGTGGATAGTAGTATGGACAGTTTAGATCCCTGTGGTGTCATATTGAATAGTGGAACTAACCCACCCCAACTGCATCTGGTTTATAGCTGCTTCAAATTCCTTCACATATTAATAATTGGACTGAGGTTTTTACAACAATGACAAAATTATTTTTACATGTTAATGTAATGTTTGACTGCCAAACGTAACTCACCATTACATCAATATACAATAAAAAAACAATGTTGCAGTCTTAAGAAATTGAAGCTATTGGAAGGATAGAGTATGATTTATATGGAAAAACATTAATATTTCCTTGAAAAGAAAAATGTTTGAACTCCACTGTATTTTATTAAGTGAGTTTTTGCCAGAGGAATATCACTTGAACATTACATTGTGGTCAGTTTCAGACTAATGAATGAAACTCATCCTTTTTAACTATACAATCATGGTACCAGTGTTAACCTTACACAATTTTCCTGGTCAACAGTGTGAATTCCTCTCAGTGTGCATCCTCTACCTCTTCCCACAAAGGACAGGTTTAGCTTGAGTTCTAAAATGCCCTGGAAAGATGTTCATTGCATAGTCTTTGGGTCCTCAATCCTTGCCTCCTCCAAAACCCACTGGAGGAAAATGAAAAGCACCTTCAGCTATCTCATCCAATTGGTTGTGGAAAGGATAGAGGAAGAAAAAAGATCTTGACCCTGTTCCATAGCTCCTCAGACCATCCATGCCCTTTGCCCTTCTCCTTTTAACCTGGTTTTCTATGTCCCGGTGCCAGCTTTTATACTTCCACATATCTCTTTAGACTGTAGTTGCTGAACAAGTGGATGAAAGCTTTAAAGAGGCTACTGGAGCCAATGAGGGTACTGCAGAAGCTAAGCCGAATGAGGTACATATCCCAGGAGTTCAATCAGCTGACGTTATTCTGACCACAACTCCTTCCTGACTAAAGCTTATACAGGCCACCTGGGCAGAAAAAAAAGACAAGTGGCCCCTGGACAAAACTGTAGACTACAGGTATACTAGAAACACCTATCCCACATGTAATCATTGAGGTTTGGTTCCAACCATGTTCACGTTTAAGGATATTTTTTGTGAAGTGTGGTCATGGAAGAACAGAAATAAGGAAGCTTTTCCAAACTACTGGGATGTTGAAATAAATATTCTGGTGAACAGGAGAAATGGTGAAGAGACAACTTTGAGACACTTAAATTGCATTCCTTGATTTTTGGCTACTTTATGCTATTTCACATATTTCATACTCTTAATGCATTGCTTTTACTTTTGATGAAAAGCTGTTTTGTATTGTATCAAATAAAATGCAAGACAAGTGCGAACAAAATCATGTTCTCAAACTCCGCACTGCACAGTGAGAATCATTCTGTTTTTTTGTTGATGTGAACCGCAGGGAATGTAGATACAAAGAAAGAAGTCGACTTTTAGTCTTCGTATCTAGATTCTACAATCTGATTGTTAACATGACTAAGGTGTGTGCCAGTTTATACCTTGTGTACCAGGGAATGTTTTGTTATGTGCCCTAATTTTAGTGTCTCGAATGTGTCTGTGAGTGTGTCTCATTAACGGGGTGTCATCCCTCGCCAGGAGAAGATGCCTATTCCCTCAGTGGTGATTGAGCCAGCCTCCAGCAACGAAGGTGACGATGACCGCGACATCGTTGACATCAGTTCCCCAACGACCATCTGTGACAACGGAGTGATCTCAGACAGCCAGGCGGCCAAAAACATAAACGCCTCTGACGGCCCACCGGGACTCCCTCCTGGCTATCTTTACAAGGTTACCCCTCTGGTCACACTTGGTCCACACAAACACACACACACACACACAAACACTCACACTCACAGTACATGTCAGTCTGTGCCAGTCACTCTTCTCTCATGATGTTTTGTGATTAACCATTATGTAGGTGGAGACCCTGCATGACTTTGAAGCTGCCAACTCAGATGAACTGGACCTGAAGAAAGGTGACATGGTTCTAGTTGTCCCCACGGCTACAGCGGAAGATCAGGTGACAGAACTTCTCCTTTTGAACTGTATTAAATGAATTAAATACCTCACATGCACACAATATCATGAACGCGATTTACAATGACAAAGTGAAGCAGAGATTAATACAACTTCAGATTTCATTGAAGTGGCAGGATTCTCTTATGCATTATTCCATATCAGCCACTTGGTGTAGCCATTTCCACATTGCTCACACCTCAAAGCTCAATACACACACAAATAACAGAGATTTGAGGAGCCAGGCACGTTTCTACCAAAAACTGTCACAACGAGAGTAGCTAACGTTTATCCTGCTGTAGGTACCGGTCCAGTATCAAGTTCACCCATTGACTGTTTTTCTCTATGGTCTCCAGGATGCGGGTTGGCTAACAGGTATCAAGGAAAGCGACTGGTTGCACCTGGGGGCCAGTGCCCATCAAGGACTCTTCCCAGAGAACTTCACCCAGCGCTTGGAGTAAGCATCCAGGCACGAAGGAAAGAGATGCAGGACGTGGAGTGGGAGTCTGATCTCCAGGCGACGTCTAGCCGATCGTCTGCCGACCCGTCCATGACCTCGTCTGTGCTCTCGTCTGCACAGACACCAAGGCCCTCAGTAATAGGGACAAAAACACAATCGACAAAAACCAAACCAAGTGTGGATAAACACTAGTACCTACTCGAAGCATAACCTAAAATGAGCATGATGCGATAGTGTGGTCTACCCTCCTCTCCGAATTGAGACGTTTTACTTGTTTCGTTTGTTACCCCGTAAGCAGCGGCGAATTAATGTGTGCTTTGTTGGAATTGTGGTGACCTCCACATGTAAATCCCTGTCTGTTTCAAGGAAAAACAAAAACAAGAGATTCCTCCTTACAAAAAAAGTTACCTTATCTTCTCTGCACCAAGTGTATTGTATTGATTTGTTGCTCTGCAGCGGAATTTATCAGAATCTGTAGTGCTTTGATCTATTGAACCGTTCTTAAGTGTTACACAAGACTAAGTGTTTTCTTTGAGACATTTGAGCCATAAATGTTACCTTGCATCATTGTTAGTGTTCTGTTGTAGTGTCATGGCTGTGGGTGTACGGCTATGGTGATGATTTCTTTGGCGTAATCTGTTGACATTGTTCATGGACAAGACGTGCTGTGCTCTTGCCAAAACATAATTGACGCTGCCATTTACAACATCAAAATGAACGTCCAAATGAGTTTCCAGCATGAAAAGTTGTCATTGACGAAGCTGAGATCCAGGAACTGGCGGATGAAGCTTTTGCAAAGTAAAATATCTATATAAAAACAACTATGTAGCTCCCGAACACAAGTCGAAGTATATCCTTAAACCGTATATCTGCAATTGCATATTTACGAGAAACCAAGTCAACCAGTGGAAGATCAATGAAGATATTTATTTGTGAATGAAATGTTACGATATATTGTATTTATTTAACTTTATATTTTTTAAGTTTCTGATCACTGGGAAGGTGCTGGGAGAGAAACAGATATGCAATATATGTCATTGGTTTATATAGGGTCCCAATAGTTAATCTGTTCAGTATAGCAATGAATATGGCGTCACTCCTGTGTTCGTACAGATAGCCCTCACTGTAGAGCCTTTTTTGTGATATACATATCTGTGGTTATTTATCTAAAGGTGAATAAAGAATAGTTCTTACGTTACAGCTCATAATTGATTGGGAATGTTTTGCAGACTGGGGTCCCTAGGTCCAAATAAATGTTTACGTATTTTCCTTTGTATTTAAGTAACATAATAATAGGCAGATCAACTATTTGATGTACCGAAAAGTTATTTTAAATAGTTTCCTATTTCCAAATATATTTCAAATATCCGAAAGAACAGTTTTAAGTGCAAATTAAATCACTGAAATAATAATTTTATTCTACACATTTGAAATACATTACAATATTAAAATAACTGGATACAAAAAGTATTTTAAAATAATTTAAATAAAATCAAGAATTTTAAGAGCAGGTCTGATTTTGGGGCTTTTTAAACTGAGTAAGTGTACTCTTGGACTTTGAAGTATTTCACATTTCAAGGTAACTAATGATTACAGTAGTGAATGTCTTAAAACCTTAGCAGTTTTGGTAATTGTGTTTTCACTGTGTCTTGTCATCACTGTATGTTCATTTATAAAAAATACATGAAATATATGTACACAGCTCTGACTGGTAGGTAGAATGATCTAGACCTTCACCCCCTTGAACAGTAATTTTTTGGGTTGTTATAATCAAGCCAAATTTGTGAAATCAAACTAAGTCTAAAGTCTGATCCCATCTGAACAAGGAATTTGTTTTAACCAGCTCTATGGTCATTAGCACAATTTTCATAATTTCATATTTCTTCTGGCAATTTTAACCTACTTTTGCGGACATATCAATAGGAGAACAGGGCAGTTGGGTTAGACTGCACTGGGATATTAACATTAGAAAATATCCAGTCAGTGTGTTAGAGGGAGAGGCTTGACCACCGAGGAACAAAAAAACAGACTGCCTCAAAGATGGCAGACCATTGTTTTCAGCACAGTTCCAAAACATGGCAGACATGACAACACCTCTGGCTGTAATTTAAAAACAATTTGCCTCAAAGTTGATCAAAAAAGTATCTTCTTAGGATATTCAAAACTGAGATCTGTCTCCAAGGAATTTGTCTTTCTGGGCTGTACTTTAGTTATATTTCCGGACCGGCGCTGGACTATAGGTGCAGTTAATGCTTTCACATTGACTACCTCACCAAGATAAACTTTTAGTGATTTATTACATCTCTTTGCCACAAGAGGGGGCAAGGTTCTTACAGACATTTCACACCCCATTAGCATTGATGTCTGGCTGCTTGTCAGTGACACATTTCTGTTATTCATGAGATGGCAGCTACAAAGGTCAGGAGAGAGAAGTTTAAACCACCATCACAGGCCTCTGACAAGCAGAGGCATTGTGGGATGTTTAATGACAGAGCTCCATATCACACTGTTGGGGTAAACAATGCTTTATGACTCTCACCAGCCTGATTTATTTGAAACAGAGTTTGCTTCCAAGAGTGAAACTCACATTCGCATAAGTGATGCTTTGCAAGTAAAAAAACTTGTGTTTATTGCAGCATCAACGGAATTCATTACAGTTGTTAAAAAAAAGGTTTAAAACAAAATACGACCAACAACGTATGTATCACTGTGTCATTCTTTGTTTGTCCAGTTTCTTCTAATCCGCACACTATCATCAGGGTGCTGAATGCAGGCTTACAGTAGGAACCGAATCAGTGACAGATTACTCTGCAGCCAACTCTCTGACATATCAGTACAGCGCATTCATTCCACAGTGCACTGACTAACGTGATCAAGTGCACCAGGGTGACATGGCTCTTGCTCTTCTGTACCTAGTCTTTCTCCATTTCCTGGGTAAGTCCATTTTCCAGGTGAGCTTATTCCGATGGTAAAAATAAATGAACAACCAACATTATATCTATAATGATAGGTATAATATAGCTATCATTCCCCTGGGTGAACATTGGCATAGATATATTCTAGCATTCAATCCAACCATAGTCAGTCACGTGCCTTTTTATCTTTTGTGCTGATATTTAGTGATAACCGTGCATCCGATTTTCCCACATTGCTTTCCAACATTCATATGCAAAATAAGCAAGTATCCTTCCCTTGTTCATCTAACATTCTGCACAGTTTCAGAAAATGCACAGCTGCATCAAGAATTCAGCCTGACCAAGGCGTCCAGCAAAACAGCCCTCATCCAATGTCATGTGAAAGACCTCCGCAGTCCTTACCTCCACTGGTACTTTCACCCAGAGGGCGAGACTTTGACAAGGGTGTTGCACATGGCGACCGGTAGCGAGAGAACGTCAGAGATGAGAAAACAAAATAAACATTGGATCAGTGAACCTGGTTTTGAGAAGCTCACAGTGGAGACGGCGGTCAGAGGCGAAACGTACACGTTGAAGATTTCTGACATAAAGACCAGTAACTCAGGCACCTACTACTGTGCCCACATGGACCCCACAGTGTTCGCCTTCCAGCACATTCTCTACTAAAACGGATGCTGATACGGCTAGTTACCTGCATGAGGAAACTGGGGCACTATGGATCCATCTTCCACTGCCGTCCTTGTGTCAAATGCCATCTCAGAAGCCGCCAGTCCGATTTTAAATTGTGACATTTTTTAGAAAGGTCACACCGTTCACTCTGTTACAACAGAGTGGCTGCAGGTCCAATGTCTGGAATCAGAAAGGTCACACCGCTCACCCTGTTACAGCAGAGTGGCTTCAGGTCCAATGTCTGGAATCAGAAAGGTCACACCGCTCACTCTGTTACAACAGAGTGGCTGCAGTTCCAGTATCTGCATTCAGAAAGGTCACACCGCTCACCCTGTTACAACAGAGTGGCTGCAGGTCCAATGTCTGGAATCAGAAAGGTCACACCGCTCACCCTGTTACAACAGAGTGGCTGCAGGTCCAATGTCTGGAATCAGAAAGGTCACACCGCTCACCCTGTTACAACAGAGTGGCTGCAGGTCCAATGTCTGGAATCAGAAAGGTCACACCGCTCACGCTGTTACAACAAACAGACTGGCTTCAGGGCCAATGTCTGGAATCAGAAAGGTCACACTGCTCACCCTGTTACAACGAACAGAGTGGCTGCAGGTCCAGTGTCTGGAATAATTCAACATTTGCTTTGGCTACAGAACAGAATAACTAAAAGGATGATATCATAACACACACCATCAATTGTTCAGCCCAAAGCAATGTGTAGATTGTGTTTAATATGTGCAATATCTGTATTCCAACAGACAGATAGCCTTAGAAGTATTTCAAGCATTATAACAACTCATAGAAGTGGCAATAGCAGTACTGGGAGATGAAGATGATCTTCATGACATAATACTAGAGCAAAGATACACAAAAGAACCTTTGCTCTCTCTATGGATTCACTCCTCCTTAGAATCACTTCCTTAAAAGCTTTACCCGTCAAGCATAACATCTCACACATGCCACATAAAAGGGGAGCATCTCTCAGCACAGCCATGTGTCTATTTTGGCTTACTTTTATCCTAGTAGTCAGTAAGTATATGCTATTTATTAGTGTCTCTGGTTTTGTAGATGTTAAACACTTAGTAGGGTCGTGAAAGCATTTTTTAAATATAGCTATTTCTATACTGACACCACATTCATGCTCCTATTCCATAGCCACAGAAGCTGTGAATTTACTTCAGGAAAAGTTAACACTGACCAGAACGGTGGGCAAATCCGGTGTTATTGAATGCAGAGCTACGGACTTCAGCACAAGTAACATTTACTGGTATTTTCAAAAGGACGGCGAAGCTCTGACAAGGATCCTGTCCATGAATAAAGGTGGTGGAAAACCAACCAGGGATCCTGGCTATGATCATTACCAAGCGGAAAAGGGAGAAGGGTCATTATACACTCTGACAATCCCCAGCCTCTCTAAAGATAATATAGCCACTTATTACTGCGCTAGCTTTGATAACCACAGTGAAAACCTCAATATATTCCCTGAGCACAAAACTACCTTACCACAACAATGCATTTGCTACCATGTGGGAAGTAGGATGCTCAACCTGTCACCCACGTCCCCCCACTCCTCCAAACACTCCGCTGGCTTCCAGTTGAAGGCTGCATCCATTAAAAGGCCATGGTGCCTGACTTCAGAGCAGCAAGACAAACTGTCACTCTGTACATAAACTATGCCCAGAGCCCTAGGTAATCCCTAGGTTTCATTGAATTGAGTCCTAAAAGGTACAGATTTTGTTCAGACATCCACAAACGTGTAGAAGTACATGAAGAAAAATAGACTACCTCTACATAATAAAGACCTTGACGCTGCCGCCCATGCTCCATTATGAACCCCATACAGAGAAGAATCCTCTTCCATCTCTATGGGTGAACACTTCATTAGAGACACTTCCTTTAAAAGCTTCAGCAGTCAAGTGTAACTTCTCAGACACACAGTAGGCCAGCAACTCAGGATAGTCATGCATCCACTGTGTCTTATTTCCATCTATGTAGTTGGTAAGTGTATGAAAGTTGTTAGTATCTGGTGCTCTAAATGTTAAATAATCAACTGGGTCATGAAATGTACATTTGAAGTATATATTTCCCATTATACTCACCCAATTATCATTCTGTCCATTAGCAGCAGAAGCTGTGAATCTGCGTCAGGAGCAGTTAACACTGACCAGAACTGTGGGCAAATCAGGAGTTATTGAATGCAGAGCAACAAATTTCAGCACAAGTAACATTTACTGGTATTTTCAAAAAGACGGCGAAGCTCTGACGAGGATCCTGTTCATGCATAAAGGTGGTGGAAAACCAACCAGGGATCCTGGTTATGAATTTTACCAAGCAGAAAAAGGAGAAGGGTCATTATACACTCTCAGGATTCCTATTCTCAAGACAGATAATGTGGCCACTTACTACTGCGCTAGCTTCCATATCCACAATGACAACAGCAATTGATTCCCTGTGCATAAAACTATCTTACAGTGACAGGGTTTTTGTTATTAAGTAGAAAGTGGGGATTTCCAGACATGTCATGGAATTCATCATATGGTGAGAAATCCACTCAATTAGCAATCCAATAAATAAAGCCTTCCATTAAACAACATTACACAAATGAATCTTAGTGACTACCTTTTTTCTGCTACCATTTGTTAATATTGTACGCTTCAACTTTGGCTTTACTGATGTGGTATTTAAAAAAAAAAGTATAATGTATAAATACATTCTTTTGTAAAAACATTTTACATATAACTGGACAAAAGCCGAAAAGAAAATTGAATTCTCACATGTACCACAGTACCTAATCCATGTAGGCTCTTCTAAGGTTCTCCAGCACATGTGGCTAGTCTACTACAGCCGCCATCTTGGTCTGTTACAGCTTAGGGCAAACCCAGACGCCCCTATTTTTGTCTGAACAAAAACTTTTGACAAGGCAAGATTGATGAAAGGTTTAACAGGAAGGTGAAAGGGGTTGAGATGATACAGTCTGTCAGCCAAGTTGATCTGAAGGGATTCAGATTATGCAACTCTGTCCACAATCAGAATTATAAACACAATCAATATTACTACATTTTCTAGAATAAAAAATGTACTGGTTGAATAGGGTTCACATGCATGGACAACCCTGACCAATCACGTTTTAACATGGTTCCCGTAGGTCAGAGATTCTCTGCAATGCTGCCTTGGACTGGCAACCATCTGATCCTACTATTCTCCCTCAGGTCTGGACGTCTCAGGCTCTGTACACCTCATTTCCTCGTATGCTTTCCTGTTTCTTTACTTGTCCCTTTCTGACACCCTGGTGGTGGTGAAATACCGTTCTGTGTGCCGGACCATCCATTTAATATTTTAATCAATTAGCAGCCACTGATATACAGCGCAATGGACAGTTAAGACAGCTACTGTATAGTAGGTGGGACAAGCACACTAAGCAAAGCGTGAAAAGGGTATAGGCACATTCAACACTATAAGGAAGAGAAACAAATCAAGTAACAAAGCTGGAAGCAGAATTTAGCAGGTTTTAGCATTGAAGCTACTACTAGCCAGACATTTTTTTTTCTAATTATTTCCATTCTTTAAAGCAATACAACATATACAGTTTTCCCTTTCCTATAGTGCCCCCATGTGGCTAACTTGAAACATCACTCACACAAAGTAAAATCCCAACCCTGATCATGTGTACCAAATGTAATCTCACTGAGTGACAAAGATATTGTATAGCCATAACACAACAGATATTGTCTTATGGCTATTATGCCGCCACTGTCTGGCCAAACTGAATTTAATTGCATGTTACATAACAATAGTTTTCAGGACATACCACAATTGGTTTAATAATAAAATTTAGTGCATCAGATAAATATGGATTCTTCAAAAATCTGACACTATCAGAGCATTAATACACCTTAAGCAAGTAATGTAAGTAGGTAATTGTTTGAATTTTTCAGAATGTAATAAACCGAATTGGTAATTTGGCTCTAAATGTAGCTGGGATAGTAGGTTCAGTGAATGTTTTCTTTCCACTTAAATCAATTCCTTTGTAATGCTCACTCTCAATTAAACACTATTTAAAACTGTTCATGAATCACCCACCAGACTCATAATATAGGCCACTAGCTGCTAACTAATGAGGCAATATGAAATCCATGAGGGGTTAAAGAGGGAATTGAAATGAAGAACTACATGAATTATAAACCTGTTTCCCAAAAAGTTGGGAATCTACGTGACCCCCCCACACAAAAAATGCAATAATGTGCAGATTATTTATCCCTACATTTTATTGAAAATAATACGAAGACAAACATATCAAATAGACAAAATGCCAGCATTTTCTTTTTGAATTTGAACATTTTGGAACATATGTTGTTCCAAAACCTGTATATATTGTTTAGCATTAATGGTGCCTACACAGATGTGCAAGTCACCTATGTCATGTTCACTAATGCACCCCCATACCATCACAAATGCTGGCTTTTTAACTGTATGTTGATTACAAGCCAGATGATCCCTCTCTTATTTAGTCCAGAGGATGCGGCATCAATTCATCCCAAAAATAATGCAACATTAATCAGACAACATGACAGTATTCCATTCTGCCTCAGTCCATCTTAAATGAGCTTTGCCCCAGAAAAGGTGTGTCTGGATCTTGTTTATGCATTGGCTTCTTCTTTGCATGGTAGAGTTTTTATTTACATTTGCAGATGCAGCATGGTAGTGTTCACAGACAATGGTTCTCAGAAGTGTTCCTGAGCCCATGTAGTGATGTCCACTACAGAATCGTCTGTTTTTATGCAGTGCCCGTCTGAGGGCCTGAAGTTCATGGCCAACCAATATTGGTTTTTGGTGATGTCCCTTGCATACAGAGATTCTCTGGATTCTCTGAATCTTTTAATGATGTTATGTACCTTAGATGATGAAATCCCCAAACTCTTTGCAATTTTACATTGAGAAAATATTCTTAAATTGTTGCAATAATTGTCAGTCACAGAGTTGGGAAGCCCTCTCCATCCTCACTTCTGATAGACCAATCTTTTTTATATCCAGTCATGTTACTAACCTCTTGCCAATTGACCTAATACATTTTGTGATATTGACCAGGTTTAGTTTTTTAGCATTGCACAACCTTTCCAGTCTTTTGTTGCCTCTATCACAATTTTTTTTTAACCTGTTGCTGGCCTCAAGTTTTCAAAAAACAATAACATTTCTCAGTTTCGACAATTGATATGTTGTCTTTGTACGATTTTCTATTGATTATAGGGTTTAAATTATTTGCAGTCTGTTTTCATTTATATTTTACGCAGCATCCCAACGATTTTGGAAATGGCGTTGTAGTTTACGAAGCCAATTGTGGATGGAGGCCCACTTCCTTAAGCTCAACCTCGATAAAGTGGATCGGATCTTTCTTTCGGGTGAAGGTTTGGCTACCCCAACATCTCTTCATCATAGCTGACAAATTCTCAGTGCCCCCCTCCAAAGAATCTAGCCTTGACCATGGACCACACCCTGTCATTTTCATCAAGGTGATTATCACACAGGAAGTAGCACAGCCACTAATGTCCGGACTTTAGCGAGTCACTTTTGGTAGGGCACGCCAATTGTGCCACCAAGACCCTACAATATATTCAGAATGCCACAGCCCACCTATCTAGATAGTATATGCATCCCTCTAGATGAAGAAAGGTGAACAAAGTACAGTAGTGCAGCTGTTAACAGCAGCAGTTAACAGCTCGGAGGGGGTTCAGGTTGGTGAGAGTAGTCCTCCTAGTCCCTGTGTGGCCAAGAAATCTGTGAATTAAGTTTACAATGTCATTTAAAATTGACCCGGAGCAGTGGTTCTCTAACCTCTCCTGGGGTCTCCTAGACAACTCACAATTTAATATTAGCTCTGAACCAGCTCTCCTAAATCAAGTTGACTAGAAGATAAAACCCACACCGTCCTAGGATGAAGTTGGAGAAATAAAATGTACAGATGTGCTCATAAGTTTGATCATGCAAATAAAATGGTTTTATTTAAGGATAGTTTTCATAGGTAGCTGTTAATTATCACATAGTTGTTAGGCTCCATTTTAAATTAAAATGTTAACAGAAATAACTCAAATGACCCTGATCAACAGTTTACATATCCTTAAATGTTTGCCTTGTTACAGACACACAAGGTGACACTCACTGTTGAAAATGGCAATTAAAGGTGAATTTCCCACACATGTGGATTGTTTTATTGCAATTAGTGTCTGTATATAAATAGTCAATGAGTTTGTTAGCCCTCACTTGGATTCACTGGGCAGGCTAGAAACTAAGCATGGGGAACAGAAATGAACTGTCAGAAGACCTGTGTAACAATGGAACTTTATAAAGATACCAAAAGCTTTGCAAATGCCAGTCAGTACTGTTCAATCACTTAAGAAGTGCAACATTTGTGGAACTCTTGATACCAAGCAACGGTCAGGTAAACCAAGAAAGGTTTCAGCCACAACTGCCAGAAT
The DNA here is from genome assembly GCA_016801105.1 of Esox niger. Lineage (NCBI taxonomy): Eukaryota > Metazoa > Chordata > Actinopteri > Esociformes > Esocidae > Esox > Esox niger. The sequence continues at coordinate 21,865 of JACXGJ010004026.1, forward strand.
AATTGTTGAGAAATAAAGGCTGCTCTGGGAAAAGAAGGTTTAGTTGTTTCAAGGAGCACAATATGATGACACTTAAACTAAAATTTGCTGCATGGTCGAATTGCCAGAAAGAAGCCTTTACTGCACCAATGCCAAAAAAGCCTGGATACAGTATGCCAGACAACACGGAGTGACTAGACCAAAATAGAGCTTTATGATCACAACCATATGCACTATTTTTGGTCGGGAGGTGAAAGGACACATTACAAGACACTTGCTGAAAAGAACACTGTTGATTGACAGGGATCCAGGGTAAACAAGACCTATAGTGAACAGAATACCATCCCCACTTTGAAGCATAGTTGTGTCTCTCTGATGTTTTGAGGGTGTGTGAACTCTCAAGGCACAGAGAATCTTGTAAAAATGTATGGCAAGAGGAATGCAGCATGTTATCAAAAGGTACTGACAGACAATTTGCATTCTTCTGCATAAAAGCTGTGCATGGGAAGCTCTTTGACATTCCAGCATGACAATGACCCTGAGCACAAGGCCAAGTTGACCTTCCAGTGGTTACAGCAGAAAGAGGGGAAAGTTCTAGACTGGCCATCACAGTCTTCTGACCTCAAAATCATCAAACCACTCTGGGAGATCTCAAATGTGCGGTTCATGCAAGACAACCAAAGACTTTGCATGATCTGGAGGCACTTTGCCACGATGAATTAGCAGCTATACCACTTGGAAGAATTCAGGGCCTCATAGACAACTATTACAAAAGACTTCACTCTGTCATTGATGCAAATGGGGGCAATGTACACTATTAAGGACAACGGGTATGCAGACTTGTGCTCTGGGGTCAGATCATTTTGTTCTTTGTTGCCATGTTTTGTTTTATGATTGTGCCATTCTGTTATGACCTACAGCTGAATGTAAATCCCATATGGAATAAAAGACATGTGTTTCACCTGCCCATTTTTTATACAAATGGTACTTATATCAACAATTCTTCAAGGGTATGCGAACGTTTGAGCACAACTGTACAAGGGCGATAGGAAAATGATTGCAATGTTGAACAACAGAGATAGGAGCATGACTGCACTGTCTTTAGTATATGGTTGCAATTAGTCACTAAGCGTTTCAGAACAGGATTAAAGCATATGTCAATACTTCATTATAATGATGCACCTGGAGCACAACTGCAGCATTAGCTCCAAGGAAGTGAAGCAGAAGGTTGAGAAGCACTGTAACTCTTCTCTTATTCCTCCCCGATCTAACCACATTCTTTGATCCTTCATGGAGATCTGAACACTGTGAGAAACTGAACCAGGAAATAGATTAAATACAACTAGACAGTTCTTTGGAATACTAGCTATAGTAGTACAGTATACTATATTGAAAATTCTGTAACATTATAGTTCTCTAGAACCAAAAATATTGTATGTTTTTGTCTGGGATTTACTTGGAGTGTGACTCTGGATCTGGGACGCAGGAGATTTTGCAGTTTGGATCTGGATCAAAACTCATCATCAGTGGTAAGAACCTCTAGTATAGTACCTTTATGCCACTTAAACAAGTGGCATAATTGTTTTTGCTTGAATACAATAGCATAACAACTAACAAAATCCCTAAATATTTCTAAGTACAAAACATTGTATGATGTGTGTGCAACATTTTATTAGGATGAAAAGATTTTGGCTGCCAGACTAGTGCTGCACATAGTTTTAACATACAGTTATGTATGTTAAAATAATAATAATAATAATAATAATCATTCATAATCATCATCATAATCATAATGGACATCTTACAGAAATACTGTATTCCAGCATCCTTCGTTAAGTGGGAAGCAATTCCTAGGCTACAGAAATCTGAGTTTAGGGAGTGTTGAGACAAAGACCCAAGCCACATCTCCAAAACTGTAGTGATAAATGGTTTCTCATGTCCCAAGCCATATCTCCAAAACTGTAGTGTACAAACATGTTGTTGTTTACCTTAAAAAAATATTATTACTACTCCAACCTGAGCTGCCTTTCTTCAAATTCACAATGAGATGAGAGACAGGTCAGGAATCCCAAATTGACAGTCTACCCTGTGTCTAAACCTGAGCCCTCTGAGAAGAACACAGAAAAGTTGGATGTAAAAGAAAAATGCTTTGGGACATGAGAAACCATTGTTATTGTGTTTTCTGAAAACCAGACGGTCAAGTCCAAAAGCCCAAAGTGACAGTCTACCCAGCATCTACACCTGAGACAAATGGAAAAACCGCCCTGCTGTGTTTGGCAAGAGACATGTTTCCAGACTTAGTCAAGATCTCATGGAAGATGGAGGATGGAAGTGGCAAAAAAGTGGATATACCTGAAAGAGAGAAGATAGAGCTGGAACAGAGGGACCAAGGACAGACGACCAGCATGCTCATCGTAGATAAAGAGAAGGCAGATGTTAATAAATACATCTGTTTGGTGAAGCATGAATGGGGCGATACAGAAGGCAGAGCAAAAGGTAGCCAAAGTTTCAAATATTCTTCAGTTTGCGTTCGTCTTATTACAAAATGAGCGTGTTTGCAACATTTATAACATTCGTTTTACGGTCTTATTTCTTAAGGAGATAGATTGGTGACGTTTGCTGTACCTATCAATTTTAAATTTGATATTGTCTTTTTTACCATAACATAATTACTTTTCAAAAATGTGGTTACATGACCTAACCAACTGCGAGCTCAGTAAAACATAATATGTAATTGAATTAATTTCAGTTAACTAGTGAGCCTTCGTATTGTTGATCACTGACATCTTTAATGCAATAATGATTCTGTGTTTCTTGTCTGCTTTTCATCAGAGCAAAATGTTGATAAAAGGATAGAACCCCTGTGTAAACCAGGAAGAAATGAATCCCATGGAGATGGTGAGATCGATTTGTTTCCACATTAATTTGAATGAAAGGCCTGCGGGTGTGTTTACGTCCATACCTCTGGTACTGGCTTTTTATCTAAATCCTAAAAACTGCTGTTTTATAATGCCCTGGGCAAGATCAATTTGTATATAAATAGTCAAATAAAATTAACAGAGATGATGTTATGCAGAGATTGACCAGGGATAGCCACTGGTAGCCCGGGATCCATGTCAGAAAAGCTCAGGTGCACCAGCCTAGACTTCCTCTTGATTTGGATTATTACTGTAGAAAACTGTACAATGTGCCATGTAGAAATGTGTCTGTGCATTTGATGATGCATCAATGGGTTTTAGCAGGCACTCAATAAGCCAATTTCATTCACTGATATATTAGTCTAGCAAGGTCACCTTGATAATTGTCACTTTCAGGGATTTTTTTCCCTTCACATTTGCATAATATTTGCTTGCTTTTCTCACTAACCCATGGCAAATATGTACATTCCCAAAAATGTAATTATACAATTGCAAATTCTTCTCTCCGTCCTATGAGAAAATAAACTACAGCAAATATCTTTATATCTCATGTGTAGGATTTTAGAATATTTATTTGAAGAGCAATATTTTATATAAAACCCAATATCAATATGTTTAGATCTCCAGGAAGTAATCTCAAAATGAAAACTATTTTGGAAATTGACAAATTGTATGCAGCCCCTCATGATTAACTGAAGTGTTTTGAATTACCCAACAATGGTTTCGATGTTAAACATTTTTAAATGATAAACCAATAACCAAGTGTACAAATTACTCTAGTTAGGTTTCTAAAATGTGTACCTAATTTTCTTGATGATTGACCAAATAAGTACAAAGGATTCAGAATGACAATTGTTGATCAACAGTAATTTCAATATTTAAATAGGTTAAATGAATTTGTAATAAGATTAAAATAGTGAATATCTAAATTCAGTCTTCTCCCATGTCCTCAGATTTCTTCCAGTCAATGTTCAGTCTGAACCTGGCCTCTCTGGCTTATACAGTGATGATAGTGAAGAGCCTGGTGTACTGCTGTGGACTTGCTCTCCTGCTTCAACTCAGGAACATGGGAAGCAGACCCCCTATACAGAGAAGAACTCCCTGACACACCACATGTTGGAGTCCTGAATTATAGCTCTGTGAATCCATTCACCTCTTTCTATTATCTTCCAATCACTCACAGCGAGCACAAGTACAGTTTTAACCCTGATACTCTAGTTATCAAGAAACATGTGTTGAAACTTCTTTTCTATCACTGATATCAATGAACACAGATTTGTTTTGCCACATTCAAACAAATGTTTGGTTACTCACGGCAGAAGGTGTGTGTCAATAATAGCATGTACAGTATATCCATTGACACTGTTATACAGGTTAACTGCTGTTTAACACACCTTTCTCCACTGCCTGTTAATTCAGTAATAAAATACATAGAAAAGGTAAAAATGTGGAAACTACGGCTTTCACCTTTTGAAACAGTTTGAATGTCTAGATTCTTTCCTGCAGCTAAGTTATATAATTTCAATTTATTTAGGGTGCGGGTGGGGGGACCATATTGTAAAATGTTTTTTACAATACACACATTTGTAAATAAATATTTCAGTTTTGTGGGCAATAGACAAAAAACAATTTCAAGCAGTCTGTACCTTTTCTCCATAATTTTCCACGCTGTTTGCATTTTCATTTGTTAATGAATAAAAAAGCTATTTGTGTGGTTTCATGTCCGTTTTTATTTGTCTTTGTTGTATAAACAGAAAATGAGTTGCAGTAATTTCAGATTATAGAAATGTTGCATCTTAAAACATTTCTGAGAGATTTTATAACATTTCTGCTCAACTGAAAGTTCTGGAATGTATGAAAGCATTGTCATATCATGAGGACAATAATATAATTTTGTGAATGTATAAACAATTTGAATATGTACAGTTTAGCTATGAATTATACGACTTCACACCACTTTTGTTGTTTTGTCGCCTTGTAATAGTCAAAAGCAGAATAAAATGTATAATGTGTCAGATAAATGTTGAGAACATGTGGTAAAAAGCTGGGAAGACTGTTAATTATTTAAAATATCTTTGACAAAGAAATTAAACAACTGTCCTTTTATAATTCACAAATTGGGAATTAAGTCAATTTCCAAACTGTAAACATGAATGTATTAAAATAGCTATGAATTCTGATGAGAGGTTCCTAGACACTTACTTCAAATGCGTTAAAAAAGCATGGCATTTTAAAAAGTATTATTTAATATTGTGCTAAACCAGACCAAGTATTTCTGAACATAAACAATAAATAATTATCATTATGTCAAATTTACACGGTACATCTGCAACATATTTGTCTGGATGTAATATTTTCATGAAATCGAAATGTAACTTAATTGACACTAATAATGTTATTGTAAGTTGTGTGAACTTAAAATATTTATGCTTGTGAAACACTTGAAGCCAATGTTATTTTACATAAAAAATACCTCTTGCTGGAAATATTCAAATAGCTGAACAGTTGCCAAAAAAGTACAACGGGCACATGATTTTTTACAGTGTACTGTATCTGGTATTACATGTATTAATATCTAAATATTTTCTGACTTTTACCCATAATGTAGAGGCATTGATTAAATCCATAGACCGCACCTTTCTGTTATGTTAGTCAGGGACAGTCATTTAACTTGGTCAGCAAATGTTTAGGTTGGTAGTTAGTGTAGCCAACTGTCTGAAATTGACTAGTTTAATGTGTAGAATTTAGCAATTGCTAAATATCAACCAGGCATGCAGAGCAGTACAGTAGGTTCATTTGTCACCAAGTACACTTTCAATATTGTGCACAGAGTGATATTCTTACAATAGAAAATGTCAGTTAGCAAAAAATGTATAACAATATATTAGATCAAATGGTATCTAAAAACAATAGGAATGCTTTTTAATAAATACTGTATTTGCTGAACAATGCTTAAAGATGGCATGTTATGTAATGTCAGGCTACCATGGTTATTAGACTTAATAAGAAAAAAAGACATAGTAGCAAAATCTTTCTATTAAAAGACATGACTAATCATTTGGCATTTTTATGGATTTAAATTGGAATGATTGGAAACGTGTTTATTTTCACAATGTGTACAGTAGGCACAAATAGAGTAGCACAAGTCATATGCAAAAGTGTTGTAATTCTATCTCATAGTTGAGTAAACATATTCACCTGGTCTCAGAAATGCTTTTAAATGTTTTTCTTTGCCATAACGTGACATTATACTACTATCTACTAATCTTTCGAAACATTATTCAACATGTGTATATCATTATATTAATTATTAGAACTAGTATACTAGTATACAAAATGTGCAAAACCAACGGTTATATTATTTGAAAGTGAAACCTTTCAAACAACAACAGTGGCGGACCATGAGGTTGACAAACAGGTGCAGGGCAGATCAGACTGGTGATACCAGACGGGTGGAAAATGTGGTGAAGATATTTAGATAGTTCTCAGAGGTGTAACCCAAACTTACTGGAAACGAAGCAGCTTAACCACAGTTTGATGTACAGTTTTTATTTTGGGTTAAATGAGCAGGATGTTTTTCTCACACTTCATCACTCGGTAATGACGATGGTGGTGGCCTAATTGTTGTTTGATCAGTGACAGATAAGTGGTTTCCAGTAAAGTTGGTTAATCAGATCTTGGTATACGTTTCTGTATTTTAATTATTGGTTATTATGTCAACATATTCTTATTAACCATTGATTCTAGTTCACAAGGCAATGTTTTAATGTTTTAGCCATGTTCATGTCAGTGGATTTGACATGGTCATGATATGCTCTTTGCTATGATCAGAATGTCATCACATAATAACATTTGTGAATAATAAACCGATGGTTTGAAAATGCTTTTAAGTCATAACAAACTGAACATCAGTGATAGCAGATCCTACAGCCAAAATGTAAAATATCAGAAATCTCTTAATTCCACATGATTTGTGAAATCATAATACATAAAAGCCCTGTTCTTCATTGCAACCTCCCTGGTGACCTTCAGTGACCCATGACCTGCCCACCCATTACATTATTTGACTTGTGGCCCTCACTGGCCATTTATCAATCTGCATTTTTGTCTGTACTTGTGTTCTTGTGAACTCGTATGATGTCATCTTTCATGGCCCAAGTATGGTTCCAATCCAAAGACTGCAAGTAACCAAGAATGCCTAAAATGCCCGGATGTGTACTTGGTGCACCTCGTATCGAGGATGCATGGGTTGGTGACTTGTTCAGCAAGAATGCATTTATCACAGAATTAATTTCAAGATGTCAGGAAAAACTGTAATAGGTGTAACTTTTCTTATTTTAGGTAAACGATACCTGTAAATCACCATCTTACATTTTATTTATGAAAAATGGGCATTCGCGGAATATTTGCTTATTTAAGAAATGTCTTATTAATTTACTCAGACTTTTCGATCAGCTAACTAACGTTATTCAGTGCATTGAAGAGGCTAGTTATGGTTAGCTAATTTCATACCTACCCTCACCTATGGTCATGAAGGCTGGGTCATGACCGAAATAATTAGATTGCGGGTACAAGTGACTGAAATGAGTTCTCAGAAGGGTGGCTGGCGTCTCCCATAAAGATAGGGTGAGAAGCATGGAGTAGAGCCGCTGCTTCTTTGCATCGAAAGGAGCCAGTTGTGTTGTTTCGGGCATCTGGTAAGGGTGCCCCCAGGACGTCTCCCTAGGCAGGTGTTCCAGGCACGTCCAGCTGGGAGGAGATCTCGGAGTAGGCCCAGTACTAGGTGGAGAGATGATATTTCGACACTGACGTAGGAACGCCTCGGGATCCCTCATTCAGAGCAGGCAAATGTGGCTCGGGAAAGGGAAGTTTGGGGTCCCCTGCTGGAGTGGTTGCCCCCGCGACCCGATACCGGATAAACGGATGAAGATTAAGCCATAAAACATAAGCAAGAGATTATCTTCATTGAAAGAAAGTTTTTGCACAATAAATGTAATTACAGTAACGGTAGAGAGGGACAGCTTTTTAGAATTGCAGTTGAATTTCATTTTTAAAACAATTGTCATATGCAAAAGTTATATCATACGATTATGGCTATAATCTCCATACAACCTTCTGCTGTCCATCTTCGCATTAATATTTTATTCAGGGACTACTGAGGCCCTCATAGAGTGGAGGAGTATTGCACAATAGCCAAGTACACATGCATCTCAATCCAGATAGGCGCATTCTCTGTCCTTGAGAACTTGCAAGACCATTCTCTCTACAATGCTTGGCAAGAACATTCTTCTCAGTGACAAAAGTATGTTCTTAGCGTACTTGGAATTGATGAAAAGCCAATGTCTTACTGACCAGACCAACGTGGTCCCTCAGGAAATTTGTGAGCACTGCATTATAACATGCTTATTGTGTGTTATAGCACCATCTAATGGAGAAAGAGAGGGCAGCAATACTGTCATTGAAGGAAACAACTGTTTTTGGAACTGAAGATCAATGGCTCACAAGCATTTCCTGGAACTGTGGTTGAACCTATCAAAATAATAACAAGTGTGGTAAAATGCACTGCATGTACCTTTTATCTTAGACACACATTTACACATTCACACTTGAAATGCGGTCCCCATCAACACCAAAAATTGCATTTTATTAACAGAATAACTTGTTAAATACATACATTTCTCTTAAACTGTGTTTTTTAGAAAATAAATAATGAATTGGTAATAAATCTGATTGTCATTTTGATGGCATAATATAATGTATATATGTTTAGAGAAGTCAACAACCTTTTGAAAATACCTTTACTGTTTTGCATAATGCCACATTGTTCTGTCTTGGCAAAAAAGAAATGCTTGTAATTTAGTATGAGAAATATCCCATACACACATAAAGTCAGTAAGGTTGTGAACTCCTTCCAGTTTTTACTCAAATTGTTTATTACAGTATTTAAAATATGGTTCCTGACAGAGTGGTTGTCAGATGTTGCTTGAGAGTCAAGATTAACAGAAATCGGTAATAATTCAACATAATTGTATTGAAATCAGTCTTACTTCTACAAATAGACCGAGCACAGAGATGGGAAACTACTTTTGGGCTCAAAAGTAATTTCCATAACAAAGACATTATAGACAATTAGTTAAGTGTGAAATAAAATAATCTGGGAATTTTTTTGCCAACCACAGGAAGTGACATTCAGTGTTTGAAGAGTAGTCACATGGAAGTAATTCTATCACTTCAGACCTTCCTTTCAGATCCAAATGCCAACTATCTTTAAGTTTAGCGGAGAACACAAGAATGCCTCTAAGCTTGATTTATGGAATTTTCACATTGTATATATGTAAGTGTCCATTAGCAAAGAAACGATCTACTGATGAGTGTGGTCATTAACGAACTGGAAATGCCTGCATGAAAATTCTGAAACCTCTCAATATGATTGATATAAAACGTTTTTTTTAAAGCAAATCATTGCTTTAAACTTCTGTTTGTCATTGCAGTTTAAGTCTCAGGGCAGAAATTGGACCAGCAGATTTCATCTACAAGGACAGAAGGTCAGAGTGTCTCCTTAAGCTGCAAAAACACTAATCAGTGTGGTGGCTCATATATCTACTGGTACCAGAAGAAGGAGGCAGAACCGTTTGCTGTGGTTCTCAGAATCGAAAAGAGTAACGGCGAAGTCTACGCAGGTTACAATCATCCACAGAAAGATGACTTCTCAGCATCGAGAAAGGAGAACCAGTGTGATCTAAAGATCCAGTCAGTTAAAGAGTCCCATTCTGCCACCTACTACTGTACCTGTTATGATAGCTCTGGAACCCACAGTGAGAACTGATCCACACAGCCTGTACTAAAACTCTGGGGTTTTAATCAAGTTGTGAATAAATGACACTGCTCCTGCATCACATGGAGTGAGAAAACACACTCAAGCTGGTTCCCATTTTCATCTATATAATCTATTCATACCATAATTCAGTTCAACAAAGCAATCCTATTTCATTTTCAGTAAAATAATATATTTTGTTATCTCCATCTTTATTATTCATGTTGCTGGTGGAAATGCGATCAAGAAATCGGTCCAGGGGTCTTATAGTGTCAGTTGAAGCTCCGCCTCTGTGTTCAGTGTTATATAGAATTAGTAACTTTGATAATCTCACCTCTTAACCAAATAATTCACCAAACATGGACTGTCATAAAATATTATACTCTCTTTTTCTGGGTAAGTGCTTTATCCAACCTGTATCCAATTATTTAAATGTAGTAACTCTACTGTGAGTATTTGTGATCCTTTTCTGTTTTTAGTGTCTGTTACAGGACAGAATCTGTACCAGGACCAGATATCAGAGACCAGGAGACGAGGAGTCACTGTCTCCTTCAGGTGTAAAGTTACTGGTCAGTGTGCAGGCAGTTATGTCCACTGGTACCAGAAGAGAGAGGGTGAACCCTTCACTTGGATTATGCGGATTGATTTAGATGATAATTCTGTCAGTACTGATAAAACTCATCCCCAGAGATCAGATTTCTCCGTTGGGAGGGTGTCGGATTCCTGTGATCTGACAATCCAGTCAGTTAAAGAGTCCCATTCTGCCACCTACTACTGTGCCTGTTATGAAAGCTCTGGAACCCACAGTGAGAACTGATCCACACAGCCTGTACTAAAACTCTGTGGTTTTAATCAAGACGTAAATGACAGAAATTGTTTGTTTAACCGGAAGAGACATAAACAGAGTAAATGTTCGAGAAAACACACCCCAGTTGCAGTTTCACCTCATCTTCACAATAAGAGTCACAAGTTTGTGAAGAGGCAAACATATCTGACTACTGAGCCCCTAAACCTGGACAGTCCTTCACCGCCCTCAACAGGCCCTGTGAGCTCACCTGGGAGCAGGATTCTAATACAGACTGGATGACACTTAAGGACAAATTCATAAAACTATATTATAATAATACCACACTGTGTTCAGCAAATATGTAGTTAGGTGAGTGAACCGACACGTTCTGCTCAGTTTCACTTTGGTACCACCCAAACAGCATTCTGGTTTCAGGAGAATTTTGAGAAATAGACGCCTCACATTGTGTGTCTAGTTGGAGAAATAGTCACCTCCTCAGCTGATGGCTTTATTGAATTCTACCTGCTCAACACAGGTTTCATGTACGACAGTAAAGAGAAGACTCAGGACTGCAGGCCTTATGGGAGGAATTGCAGTGAAACAGACACGTTTGAAACAGAAGGGTAGAGTGGGCAAAGAAACAGACATTGGACAACATAATTGTGTTATGGACTGATGAAACCATTGAGGTTTCATAGGATCAGCTGGAGTGCAAAGTGCGTGAGAAGTGCCCGACAAGCCAGATACATGTGCATAGTTTTTTTTTATTGCAATCGCACATTTTCACATTATATATTTTCTGACTATACACTGTGATTTGAACGCCACATGGGTGAATAAAAGTAGGGATTTCTTTAAGGCCAAAATGTGAGCATTGTTCCAAACTTGTGGCCACCAGTGTATGACTACTGGGCATCTGTTGGCACAGTCGATTTTCAAAACCTACAGTAACAAGAGGTTAGCTTGGAGTAAGAACAAAGAGCTATAGATGGCTGCTCTACCTGGAAGGTAAATTACTGAAGATTTACATACCAGCTTACTTCATGTCATCAGTTGCACAACAGCAGCACATGATGAATTACGTTTTGAAGCCCTTAACCTCCAGCCATAGAAAAAAAACAAAAAGTCAAAGGGCTGGTTTCATGGAAGCTGTGTATATTAAGCGCAGGGCACACTGACGATTGTAGGCCTAGGACTTGACATTAGTCATTCCTCTAATCGCCAACTCATAGTTTGTGGTGTTGAACAGTGATTAACATTTGGCTATTCGACTTGCTCAACCAGTGCCGCTTCAAAGTATGTGAGCCCCTTGGGCAGTTAGACAAAAAAAAATAATCCCCACAACATCTTCATTTAATCACAACCGTTCTTTCCTTTCAGACAGCATACTGTTACCGGTTAGTTATACCACTGTTTCCTATCAAAGCTGAATCCACAGTGAAAGTTCGAACCAAACAGCCTCTTCTATAACTGTGGATTTACTTAAGATGTAAATTCATTACACTGATGCTGCACCACAGGAAGTGACATAAGAGGAACACCCCTGTTACTGTTTAACCTCTTATTTCATAAAAACCATATAGACCCAATAACAGACCCACACATACCTCTTAATTCTAATAGAAACGCTACTTGTGTCTAAGCAAACATAAAGAACATGGACTGTGGTATAATAATATACTCTCTTTTTCTGGGTAAGTGTTTACCAAATATTTAAATGAAGTGAAGCTCCTTCTGTGAGCATTTTTGTGAAGCATTTCTCTTTTCAGTGTCTGTTTCAGGGCAGAATCTGTACCAGGACAAGATATCAGAGACTAAGAAAAAAGGACAGAGTGTCTCCTTCATATGTAGAATTACTGGCCAATGTTGGAATAACTATATCTACTGGTACCGGAAGAAAGATGGTGAACCCTTCACCCTTCAGAGTACATCCACTGAGCTGAAGATCCAGTCAGTGGATGAGTCTCATTCTGCCACCTACTACTGTGCCTGTTATCAAAGTGGAACCCACAGTGAGAACTGATCCACACAGCCTGTACTAAAACTCTGTGGTTTTAATCAAGATGTGAATTAATTCCCCTGTTTGATGCATGCTGCATGAGTAAACAAGCTTATAGGCTATGTATGAACACGTGCGTGTGGTTGTGTGTCTGTCTGTGTTGGAGTTTAATGACTGTACAAGATCAGTGCAGTTGTTGGTAATCTAGTGTCCCATTGAAGAGACAACTTTACAGTCATTGAACAAATACAAGCACAGCACAAGGAAAGGCAGTTAGCATCTAAGTGCAAATAGAAGAGGGCAGGACATTTAGAAGCATTAAGTATAATGTATGTTACAAGTGGAATGTATGGATGTGCAATGAAGGCAAATTCATGTACAAAATGCAAACCAAAATAGCAAATTAGGTCAAATAGGGCAGGGCAGATAGGTTTTAAGTAATAGGTATAGTGTAGGCAACAAGTGGGAATTGAATTATTGTGCGATGAGGCAAATGCAAGTACAAATGACAATTCTATCTGTGCAATCGAGCAAGTTGGAGGTGTAAGGTAGCATGTGCTATTGATATGCAGAGATAGCAGCAAGGAGGTTCCTCTGGTAGGAAAGTACAATGGCGATTCCAAATGCGCAGGGCAGGCAAATTGATCGAGCAAGGTGGCATGAGCAACTAAAATGCAGGGATAATAGCAATAATGCAGGGACAGCAATGTTCCTGAGGTAGACACGTGCCGGTAACAACTAAAAACATCCTTATTGGACTTGTCAGAATCCGGTAACGGACTTGTCAGAATCCAGTAGTACAAAAGGAGCAGTGCAACAAGGACTGTCACCCTCTACCTACAGCAGAGGATCTGTATGTCACCCTGGCAGGGTACAAGTTCTTCAATAAACTATACCTTTCCCAAAACTACTAGCAGTTTGAACTAGAATATCTCAAAACAGAATCTAGTGTTTGTATGCTGTCATGGAAAGAACTGGAAATGGAGAGAAGTCTGAATACCCAGACTGAACCTTAATTCAGTGTGTATGCAGGAAGCAAACGACTCAATCCAATGATACAGGTTTGACCCATGGTTAACTGCATGGATCCTGGGGATTAGAGTCAAATACACTTTCCAGGGAGCCACACCCCTAAATGTCCATTGCTAATGATCTTTTCAAGACAGAGGGGCTACAGCTCAAACAGATAACATTTCAAAACTATAAATTAATCACACAGCTGTCTCTCCCGAGATGTTCTGTCCCACAATGTCAGGAAGTTACACCAAGTTAGGAGAACGTTGCTTTCCTGTCTTGTGATTTAAAGCTGCTGGTTGTTTGCTGCAGATTTACTATTTATCCGGCTCAAACTCCATTACAAAGACCTTTGGCAACAGCATGATGAGTTAATATATTGTTTTTCTAATTGGTGGTTTTTAAACGCCTGATATTAAATGCCTGATATAAAGAACTACGGTCAAACTTACATAGAACCCCGATTGTCCGTTTCAAAGGCCCAAAGTAACACAGGCTGTAAAAGTCAGGTTATGAAGTTCCAATAGTCTCATTGGTGCAGTAGGATCTAAATTTCCTTAGTGTGCAGGCCACCACCTATGTAATTTTGTTTCCTGTTGTGTTGCAGTGCGTTGCTTGCCGCTAGCTGCGATTAGCCAGCGGCTTTTAGATACGTGGCCATCTGCCACACATTTGGAATTTACCCATATATAAAATGTGAATAAGTAAAATCCGTATTAACAAGTCTTCAACCAACTTTTTTAAGATATCTTTTCTACACCAAGACTCACTGAACATAAATGGAGCGACTCCTGGCTAGCCCAAGCTGTAGTATTAATCATTCTCAGTGCAGTTGTAAATATACATTTTGCCAAGTTAAGTCAAGTTAGAAGCTCAACTAAAAAGGATTACTTTAGGCCACAAACGGAAATAACAGTCTGTGCAGAAGCTATGGCATTACTGTAGTGTTAGCCCACCAGCACAGTCCCCGCTTAAAGTTGAATCGATGGACCATGACACTGGGAGAATGGAGGACATTGAATATAATATTATATAATTATTATTTATTTATTTATAAAACCGCCACTAAGTGACCGGACAGGAACCCACAAAACAATATTACACATGGGGCAAACCACAAGGACACAATGGGGAAGCAGGAACTTAAATAAGGTCCGTGATCAGGGAACACAGGTGCGGCTAATCATTGTAAACAGGTGTACGTGATGAAGTGATGGCGAGGGGGCGTTGGATTAACGTGACACCCCGCAGTCGGACTGCTTTCTAACTGTCACTGGTATCTTGTGGGGTTTGGGTTGCAGACAGTTTCTACCGCAGCCCTGAAAATAATAAGATTTGGAGTTTCCATTTCCCACAATATTAGACTGAAGTATCAGCGGATGTTCATAGCACCAACTTGTCCTTCCAGAAATGATTCTCAGGACCCAGGGATACTGGAGGTTACAGACAGTAACATGTTTCAAGGTTGGGGTCAGTTCAAAACTATACATTTTAAAAAGGCCAATTTGAGTGGTTGGATGATTTTAGAAAACATTTTGGACCAGTGAATTGGAAAAGTCACTTTGGACCAGTCACCAGTCATTTTAATGCAACCGAGATTTGTTGCAACGGGACATGTAAAAACATGATGATTCACTACCATTCACATTGTGTGATGAAGCAGAAACAATGTCAGCCTAATCAGAACATTTACTCAAAAAACAGGAATTAAGGTTGGGCTTCACTCTTTTTCTCTTCCTTAGATTCCTTCCAGTCAAAGCTCAGTCTGAACCTGGCCTCTCTGGCTTATAAAGTGATGAAAGTGAAGAGCCTGGTGTACTGCTGTGGACTCACTGTCCTGCTTCAACTCAGGAATAAGGGAAGTAGACCCAGCAGCCTCTACATTTATTGAAATGATACACATCAGTATCTATAGTTTTAGTCAGCTTGGACTGACATTTGACATCCTATAGAGGTTAAACATGTAAGCAATTAAATATGTAAAAAGAGGTGAATCTATAGCAGCTGTTCGTAAACTTTTTTTTCCAGGACTGGCAAATCATGGCAATATCGTAGGCTGTTTAAGAACACATTGGGGCTATTAATAAACTAATTTAGTAAAAATTATTTGACCTTCAGGCAACTCAAAATGTTATTTAACACCCCAAATTATGTGAAACTAAACATTTTAAATTAAGGTTTTATTTAGGTCAATAGTCTGAACTTCCATGCATCAAAGTATGAAAAGTTCATGAAAGTGTAACCCGAGGATCAAGTACATAATTGACTGTGAATATGGAGACATTAATTGATTTTGATGCATGGCAAAGGCCCATTCATTTTGTCCTACAAAGCTTGTGAAGAAAACTGACCACATGCTACGCCTGGCATTTCAGGATTCATAGCAGTTAATCATTTTAACATTTTAGCAAATTTCTGGAGCAAAAAGAAAGCCCTCTGTATTTCTAAGGTCTATTGCTTTAATTTGAGCTGTTTTAATTCTTTCATATTATGAAAATTTCTATTTCTATTTCTACTAGTAAATTTAACTGCCACATGACACATTAAATGGACTCCTTTCATTTTGTAGATGGTGTATATTTTGTTTCCAAACTCTTCCATGGACGACTGTGTGTCTGCAGGTTTTTGCTATCACCTTCTACTTGATTGACTAATTAATAGGATAAACCTAAAACCCTCAGACATTCGGCACTCTGTGTTGGGGTACCCCATCCTATATGCTTGCTAGTCACTTATTGTCCTAGTACCCCCCACAAAGAAGTTGGGACCTTCCCAGAAAACCAGAAAATCCTGCTGAGACAATTGATCTTGTTTACCTGATTTAATTTCTAATGCCACATTTGATGATGTTTGGACTATTGTTGCCTTTTCTGACTTACTGCTGTGGAAAATATTATTTTGTGGTAGAATTAAATCTTATTGCTTTTTACAATGTTAAATGGAAATTCTTGTATAAGGCCATTGTGTGACGTTCAGCTGTCCTCGCTGAACAGGATGTACCCACAGCAGTTACAGCTAATATCTCAAGGACTGTATACACCTTCCAATGCTGATCTCAGCAGAAAAGCTTGTAAGATATGTAGTGTAACCATAAACGGGAGAGGGACACAGTGGGCTGTACTGAGTAAACTTAATCTTAGAGAATCTGCCTTTTCTCCATACTATTTCCAGAACACTTCCCAAATGTCTGAAACATAGGTTTGCCCCACTAACAAAACCAACAGAACAAATCCTACACAATTTTCAAGAAATAACTTATGATTTAAATGATGTAGCCAACAGTAACTTTTCATTAAGTGGTGTTCAATGCAAGCTTAAAACCCCAGACCCAGAAAAACATCTGACCATATTCAATGGGTAAAATGTGCAAAACTGCAAAATGTTTTGACAGGGGGGAAAAACTTTTTCACAGCACCATTGAAAATACTGTATTGCAGTGCTTGGAAAATGATGGACAATAAAATATTTGCTTATTTTGTTGATCATAAGTACTGATTTTGTGATTAAAAAATGTGCGGGATATTCTAAGATGCGCAATTTCAAAAACAAATACCTTATGTAATTTTTGATGAGTAGTGAGATGATTATTTATGAAAAGACATTGTTGGAGGGTTATGTAAATTTTTATGGTTGTGATTAATCATCCTTGGTCAAATTTGACCGGTTAACATAACATAAAGTCTTTGAGCAAAAGTACTGTCGTGTTTTGCAGTTCTGTGCTTGTATAAGTTAAATGTTACCATAACACAAAATAAAGGCTATTTTAAACCCTTCCTTGTCATTGCTTCAAGATGCACTATTTGTTTTTGTGAGACATTTATTTAATTGAATCACTTTGGAAGCTGAACATTTAGATCATGCTTTATTTCTTTATCAAGTTTACACAAATATAATGTTCAGAGGCAGGTGTTGAGACAGATTCAACTGTGGTAGGAAAATGTGGTTCATAAGGTAATCTGGTTTTCCAATAAAATGTGAAACTCATTACATTATGAAGCTGCTTAACCCCACTAATTACTACACTATATAACATTAGGCTTCAGTTTGCTCACAAACTCTGGGCATGAAAGGCATTTGAATAATCGTTGTAGTCTACCAAGTACTCAACTGCCACAACAACCTTCTCCATGTGTCATGTGCACCCAAGCACCATTCAATTCATTATGTTGAACTGGGGACAGCAGAGCCTACAGCCTAGCTGAGCTGTCTAGATATACACTGGACTGACCCTGGCAAGAACAAGGCATGACGTACTTTATTAAAACATGTAAACTGTGATGAAATGCCTTTTTTGCTTATTATCTGAGAAATGTTGCAAATTAATAGAAAGGTTGGCTGGTTCAGACTAGACTGTACTCAAATACCTCGTCAGAGACACAGCTTCATTAGATATTTCAAGGAAGTGACAAATACGGAAAGTGTGGTGAGCAGTCATTGTACCATAGCAGTATCCTCTGTGTGTGGGTGTCAATATTCAATGTCATTGATTAGCTACTTAAATTGTATATTTTCAAATTAAGAAATAATTGATTGATTTTCATGCCCCAAGTTGGTCTTTTACAGATATACCTGGAATGCTTCACATAGCTAAATGGTATTGATACATTTATCGTATGAAGAGTTTTGTACAACAGTTCAACTCAGACAGTGAATGGGTGTGTCCTATTAATGCATCCCATAATATGTTCACTACCTCCCACAAGTATTGGACTGGTAGAGGGTTACATGGGATTATGGGCTGTCCAGAATATTCTTAAATATTTTCTTATTCTGTCAAAGTTAACACTTTGGTATGAAAAAGTAGTAAATATTTTAATGGTTGTACAGCCATTGACAACAACCACAGGAAGTGACATCATATTTGAGGAGTGGTCACAATACCAAAGGGACTGTTTCATCTCACATCTTTAGATCAGCTCCAAATAAACACTATCATCTTCAAGTTCAACGAGAACACGTGAGAATGTCTCTAGGCTTGGTTGTCATCATTTTCTTAATTCATTTTTGTGAGTGTTGATCTGCAAAATATTGTGTTTCTACTGTACATCTTGGTCATGTTCTACTTAAAATATGTGATTGATGCAAAGATTGTAGAACATAATTGCTTCTAACAACTGTTTACATTTTGTCATTGCAGTCTCAGTCTCAGGGCAGAAACTGGATCAGGAGATTTCATTTACTAGGACAAAGGATCAGAGTGTCTCCTTCAGCTGTAAAAACACTGATCAGTGTGGCTCGTATATCTACTGGTACCAGAAGAAGGAGGTAGAACCGTTTATTGTGATTCTGGACATCAACAGGTACGACGGCACCGTAGATGCAGGTTACAACCATCCACAGAAAGATGACTTCTCATCCTTGAAAAAAGGGAACAACTATGAGCTGAAGATCCAGTCAGTTAAAGAGTCCCATTCTGCCACCTACTACTGTGCCTGTTATGATAGCTCTGGAACCCACAGTGAGAACTGATCCCCACAGCCTGTACTAAAACTCTGTGGTTTTAATCAAGATGTGAATTCATTACACTGTTCCTGCACCACAGGAAGTGACAGTCAGAGTAACTGTATGTGACAACACACCCTGGCTAGTGATTCACCTCCCATCTTATCAGAGTAATTTTCAGAGACATAATATCTCATTTAACTTGATAGTGAGGATTTGAGTGTGATGAAGACATCTGACACACACATGCCTTTCAATACTTACTTATCCTCTGCCCTTGTGGTCAATTGGTTCTGTACCACTATATATAATGACAATTTAGGTTAGTAACTTTGATGAACTGACTACTTAAACACAAATTCATGGACTGTGGTATGATCATATATTCTCTTTTTCTGGGTAAGAACTTCATCTAACTTTTATCCAAACAAACAGTCAAATGGAGTCAGCCTACAGTGAGTTCTTTAGTGATCCATTTCTGTTTTTAGTGTCTGTTTCAGAACAGAATCTGTACCTGGACCAGAGACTATGAGAAAAGGAGAGAGTGTCTCGTTCACCAGCAAGTTTACTGGAAGTGGTTATGTCCTGGTATAAGCAGTAAGCAAAATAACCCTTTTCCTGGATTCTTAGGGTTTCCACGTCAGCCAGCTCAGACACCACTCATCCTCAGAGAGCGGTTTTTACTACGAAGGGTGTCTGACTTTAGTGATCTGAAGATCCAGTCAGTTAAAGAGTCCCATTCTGGCACTGACTACTAGAGCCCATAGTGAGAAGTGATCCACACAGCCTGTACTAAAACTCCATCATCTTGAACAAGATGTTCATTAGTTGTAGGATGTGACATAATCAGAGAAACTGTTTGAGATAACATACCCCAGCCTGTATTACCTCAGATCCACCTAGTCAACCATACGAACCAATCAAACCTCAGCAAAGATGATCTGCAGAATCATTTAGATTTTACTGAATGAATTACTCAAATTCAGAAATGTATCTTTAGGGTTGTAACCAAATCTTAATCACATCATGAACAGGACTCTGGACTTTTGTATTATAATATATTATTTTTTCCTGGGTGAGTGATTTATCCAACATCCAATATGTTCACTACCTCCCACAAGTATTGGACTTGTAGAGGGTTACATGGGATTATGGGCTGTCCAGAATATTCTTAAATGTCTTCTTATTCTGTGAAAGTGAACACTTTGGTATGAAAAAGTAATAAATATTGTAATGGTTATACAGCCATTGACAACAACCACGGGAAGTGACATCATATTTGAGGAGTGGTCACAATACCAAAGGGACTGTTTCATCTCACATCTTTAGCTCAGCTCCAAATGAAAACAATCATCTTCAAGTTCAACCGAGAACACATGAGAATGTCTCTAGGCTTGGTTGTCATCATTTTCTTAATTCATTTTTGTGAGTGTTGATTTGCAAAATATTGTTTCTACTGTACATCTTGGTCATGTTCTACTTAAAATATGTGATTGATGCAAAGATTGTAGAAACATAATTGCTTCTAACATCTGGAAAAATAAATCTCAATGTTTACATTTTGTCATTGCAGTCTCAGTCTCAGGGCAGACATTGGATCAGGAGATTTCATTTACTAGGACAAATGATCAGAGTGTTTCCTTCAGCTGCAAAAACACTGATCAGTGTGGCTCGTATATCTACTGGTACCAGAAGAAGGAGGTAGAACCGTTTACGGTGATTCTCAACATCAAAAAGAATAACGGGGCCGTCAATGCAGGTTACAACCATCCACAGAAAGATGACTTCTCAGCCTTGAAAAAAGGGAACAACTATGAGCTAAAGATCCAGTCAGTTAAAGAGTCCCATTCTGCCACCTACTACTGTGCCTGTTATCAAAGCTCTGGAACCCACATTGAGAACAGATCCACACAGCCTGTACTAAAACTCTGTGGTTATTACTACACTGTCAATTGCTAAAAACAAATGTGTTTGCATTACAGGAGTGACATATTGAATGCGTATGAAATTGATTTCCTGCCCGCAGGGGCCTGCCCCATATAGTGTCACTGGACGCCCCTGTCTCAGCCCAAAGGTCTTACGCTGCTATATTGTTGTGCTGGGGGAGAAGGGTCAGTTCTCCATCTCCACTATGAATCCTGGTAGATCTAAGTTTTCCCTGTCCCCTGCCATTTTAAACTTAGGAGGACATGAGGTCTTGGCCCACACCAGAATACCAGGCTTGAGTCATTGCTGTTCCTGTCCAGAGCCCTCCTGGTTGTATTGCAGATCACGATGATACCTGACGATATCAGCTGACACTCTGCTGACCCCCCCTTCCAAAATGTCCTTCCTCTATCCATTTGAAGAAGTTGTTTCCCGGTAATTCATTGCCTTCCTGAACACAAATAATATTTATACAAAATGCTCCAGTCAAGTTGTCATAACAAAGACATCACAAAAAATGTCAAGTGACATCTAATGACAACATTCATAAACGTTCATAATGATTACTTCATGCGTCATGTCATGGTAATAAGAGTATAATGACAATGTCATGTCACTCTTATGCAGACCCCTTTTTGCTCTTCATGGGCAATTGTTTGTGGATGAATGGCAAAAATTTACATTTAATACATAAAATAATATTTCAATACAACAAAATGTGAAGGATATGAAGGGGTCTGAATACTTCCAAAGAACTGTACAATATAAAATCTATTCCATGGATGGTAAAGGCACGATTCGTCGGTTGATAATGTTGAAAATTATACATACAGATATTCAATCGTGTAAAGTTGACGAAAGGCATCAGGTCTTCCTTTGTACAGTAAGGACAAAACCCATTGTACAACTAATCAAGACACAATGCAGACTACTTTTTGACAAGGGATTTTCCACTGTGGGCTGGGTGAAAATATTTGGCTCTGGGACTAGACTTTATGTAACTGGTAAGAGACACATTTGCAGTTATTTATCAGATAAAGAAATAGTTATATGGAAAAATGTATGCTTAATCAAGTACCAAAACTATTGACTGTGAAATCATACTGCAGGAATGCTCCACATTTTATTAATATGATCATCCCATGTTAAAAATATTACAAGGTTTTTATGGTTTGGAAGTTTAATTAATTAATTAAATTAATAACTAGAACTATTTATTATTCCCAATTTCAAGGATATCAAGGATATATTTGATTGTCTTAGGATATCTTCATTGTAACTTAAATATGTGATTAATTATATGTGATAAATAAAACATTTGTGATAACTTATTTAATTCTTAGTTATATGCTATTGGGCAACATACAACTAGAATGTTATCTTTTCATTTAAGTGATTTAAATAACATTGAAATTATTTTAATGAGGATTTTTGTTATATAAATATTTGAATAGCTGTTAGAAAATTAAGTTAATGATAGAAAATAGACATTAAAGCTAGGTATACAATAAATGCTTTGGGACTTAATTAATATTGTACTGTATTGTTTCCTCTGAAAATTAGACAATGAAGTCCTAAAACCCAAAGTGACGGTCTATCCAGCATCTGAACCAGAGCTGAATGGGAAGACCGCTCTACTATGTCTGGCTAGTGACATGTTTCCAGAAATGGTCAAGATCTCATGGAAAATGAAGGATAAAACTGGCCGAACAATGGAGGTGCAAAACAAAGAAGAGCTTCAACAGAGGAACATAGGAAAGATGACCAGTATGATCATCATTGATAAAGTGAAGGCTGTTGAAAATAAATTCATTTGTTCTGTCAACCATGAAGGAGGCAAAAGTGAAGCTGAAACAGCACAAGGTAAACTCAGTCACTAATAACTTTTAGTTTTATTATGTATTATATTTTTCCTTGCAAAATTTGAATTATTATAATTATACATTCAATATTATTCCTGTCAAATATATATCATGCATTGGTTATTTAACTTTTCCTTTGTGGAGCCTAAGTCATAAGCATCAATCACTTGTTGTACTAGATTAGGGCTAAAACAGTTGTATAGTTGTCCCCTAGGAGAGGTTTAAGTACTTTATTCAAACATTTAACATTTGCATATCAACAACTTATAAGAAATGTACAAACCAATGGGACCCTCTTGGCAATTGCTATGGAATATTTTGTAGTTAATGGACATTTTTTATTAAACAAATAATAATGACCCTGAAAGCACATAGTGGAATAAAATGTTTGATACATATTTTTGTTTTGTCACGGTCACAGAGAAACCAACTGAAGCTCCAACGACCACCGTGGTAGCACCAACTTGTCCTTCCAGAAACGACACTGAGGACCCAGTGACTCTGGAGGTTGCAGACGGTAACATTTAATCACATTTCATGTTTCAAAGGGGGGGTCAGTGCAAAACTGTATGTTTTAGGAGGGCTATTTTGAGTGGCTAGATGATTTTAGAAATCATTTCAGACCAGTCACTTTGGACCAGTAACCAAAAACGTCTGTGCTTGGTTGCAACGGGACAGAGAAAAACATGTACTGTTTGTCATGTATTGATTTTCATTGTGCCATGAAGCTGAAAATATTATAAAGCTTTTCCGGAAAATCTAAATGTTCTGTGATTAAACAAAGAGTAAGGCTGGCCTTTTCTATATTTCTCTTCCCCAGATTCCTTCCAGTCAATGTACAGTCTTAACCTAGCCTCTCTGGCTTATACACTGATGATAGTGAAGAGCCTGGTGTACTGCTGTGGACTCGCTCTCTTGGTTCAACTCAGGAACATGGGAAGTAAACCCAGTGGCCTCTACATGTATTGAAAAGATTGGTAGTATTAGTGGGTTTGGAAAAACAAAGATTTTTATGTAAACCTTTTGATTTTCTGTTAGCTTTTGTTATAGCTTGTTTATATTTTAATAGTAATAAAGAAAAGCTTTGTACTGATTTTAATGTAATAAAAGTCACAGCTAACCCCTGCTGACATTTAAGTAAAGGTTTAGGTTTTCTGATGAATTAATGCAACTTATCTTGGAGATAATTTAGGATTTTGTCGAAGTCCCATTTATTTTGTCCTACATAGCTTGTAAAGAAAACTGACCACATATACAGCATGCCATGTTTTGCATTTCAGGATTCATAGTACTTAATAATTCAAGCAATATAGCTAGTTTGTAAAATGGAAAACATTGTATTTTGCTGGTCTATTGCTTTTCTTTCTGCCTTTTTATTCTTGAATATTGTGAGCCATAGATTTCAATGTCTACTGATAACTTTAACTGCCATATGTGACATTAAATGGACATAGTACATTTTGTAGATGGTGTGCATTGTGTTTCCCTCAATCATAATAAACACCCAAAAATATGCTTATGATTATGATTTAGACAGTTTCTTTAACCCTTATGTTATGAGGGTCATCCATGCAGCGTTATATAGTTTGATTGAAATACATTTTAGTTTAATTTGTTCTTCATTAAACTTGATAACATCTTCAACATTGGGTATAAAAAAACACAAAACAAAAGGTGAACGAGATGAAGAGTTTGATGTGTCCCTAAAACTATTGGTACAGCTGTGTTGTTATGATCAATATTGACCCGTTGATGAAGAATGGTGGTTTAGAATGCTTCAGACAGCAGTTAGAGAGTGGAAGGTGTTAACACACATGCATTCACACACACACATACAAACACACACACACACACACACACACACACACACACGCGCGCGCGCGTAAACACTATGCTCACCATGGTCATTCTATTTAGAAAATGCATTTATTTAACATGCATATCAGAAAATTCAACCTTTATCTTTGCTTCTATGAACAACATTCTTTTAAATATGCCAGACTGAAATCCTTGAATTGTGCTTTGATTATCTTCAATTCCATAATTCTTTGTACAATATTACAGCTTTTATAAAGAATCATATTTCCCATACCAGTGTCTTATAACAACCATATTATTTTAGAATGGACTTGATTAAAGAAAAAATTAACAAAAATAATGTTATGTTTTGAAGTTCTGTGCTTGTGTGTATAAGGTAAATGTTCCAATAAGAGAAAATTAGTACTAAATAAGTATTTAAACCCTTCCTTGTCTTTGCTCCATGATAAACTATTTGTAATTGTAAAACATTTATTTAATTGAATCATTTCAGATATCAAACATTAAGATGTTTTTAGCAAGCTTACAAAAATGTGATGTTCAGATGCAGGTGTCAAGATGGATTAGACTGTGGTGGGAAAAAGTGGTTAATCTGTTTATGTGGTTTTCCAATGAAAAGTGAATCAGTAGATACAATAAAAAGCTGCTTTACCCCAATAATAACTAAACTACATCATATTTGGCTTCAGTTTGCTCACAAACTCTGGGCATGAAAGGCATTTGAATAATAGTTGTAGTCTACCAAGCACTCAACTCCCACCACAACTTTCTCCATGTGTCGTGTGCACCCAAGCACCATTCAATACATTACGTTGAACTGGTGACAGCAAAGCCTACAGCCTAGCTGAGCTGTCTAGATAGACGCTAGACTGACCCTGGAGGTTGGGACGGTTGTGATGTTCCAAACAACCTGCAGGTCATTTGACAATCGTAATCCCTGACGATTAGCCACATATATCACAGTATATCAACCTTACAAGACAAAACAATCCTTTTACACATGTATTCTGTTCAGAAAAACGTTTCTTGTCAGATGTCATAAGAAGTTCCTGACTTGAGATGTTCTCTTTGCATTCTGCTGGTTAGCCTTTCTTTTGGATTACAGAGTGGCTGTCTCAGGGTTGACTGTAATCAAAGAGACACCACATCATTAGATATCGCATGTGTTTCATCCCATAATATGTTCACTACCTCCCTCAAGTATTGGACTGGTAGAGGCTTGCATGGGATTATGGGATGTCCAGAATATTCTTAAATGTCTTCTTATTCTGTGAAAGTGAACACTTTGGTACGAAAATGTAGTAAATATTGTAATGGTTATACAGCAATTGACAACAACCACAGGAAGTGACATCATATTTGAGGAGTGGTCACAATACCAAAGGGACTGTTTCATCTCACATCTTTAGCTCAGCTCCAAATTAACACAATCATCTTCAGGTTTAATAACAGAGAATACATAAGAATGTCTCTAGGCTTGATTGTCATAATTTTCTTGATTAATTTATGTGAGTGTCCATCACCTAAAAAAAATTCGACTGAACTCCCTTGGTCATGCTCTAATTAATATATATGATTGATGCAAATATTGTCATTTCATTTCTGGAAAAATTAATCTCAACATTTGTTTACATTTTGTTATTGCAGTCTCAGTGTCGGGGCAGAAATTGGACCAGGAGATTTCATTCACTAAGAAAAAGGATCAGAGTGTTTCCTTCAGCTGTAAAAACACTGATGAGTGTGGCTCGTATATCTTCTGGTACCAGAAGAAGGAGGTAGAACCGTTTACTGTGATTCTCAGCATCAAGAAGAATGACGGGGCCGTAGATGCAGGTTACAACCATCCACAGAAAGATGACTTCTCATCCTTGAAAAAAGGGAACAACTATGAGCTGAAGATCCAGTCAGTTAAAGTGTCCCATTCTGCCACCTACTACTGTGCCTGTTATCAAAGTGGAACCCACAGTGAGAACTGATCCACACAGCCTGTACTAAAACTCTGTGGTTTTAATCAAGATGTGAATTCATTACACTGTTCCTGCACCACAGGAAGTGACAGTCAGAGTAAGTGTTTGGGACAACACCCTGGCTTAACCAGTACTGTCGGGGCGTACCGTGGACGGGACGGTTAAGATTCATATTCGCGGAATGTGACAAAAACTGCGACGAGTCGTAAAATATACTTTTTTTTGGTATAGGCATGTCTTATATTTTCAGAAAGCTTAGAATCTCAATAAACAAACTACAATGACCAATTTACAATAGCTATTACTACAACAAAACACTGT
>JACXGJ010004027.1:0-48717 GCA_016801105.1 Esox niger
CTACACTGGATTTCTGTCCAATGTGATGTTATTTTAATGGACAAAAAAAACTATACTTGAATATGATTACGTAATCCTCAAGAACTCTGCACTGAGAACCAAGGATGCACACAAAAACATGAATTACATTTACTAATAGAGGGGAAACGTTAGTAGAACAATACAGATTAATATGATGACAAATGAAATCTCCCCAATGATGGCTTGATGAAGCCTAAAGGTTTTTAGACTGAACATGAAAAGAGGCTTAAGCTCACAATGACATATTGCTCTGTTCCACCGGGAGGAAGATTGCAAGGCATTTGAATGGGTTTAGTATCAAAATTGAAAACTGCACTTCAGCAGTTCTACGTTTAAACCACTAGACACACAATGCCTCTTGGAGAGAGATGACGAGCAAAATGTAGTTAAAGTACTGTGTGTTTGGAGAGTCAAGACATCAGAAATAACGAGGACATTGTGAGTCCTTTCATCCAGAACAAAGCGTCTCGGCCATGATACAGTTTATCATTGCAACCACTCAGCTGACAACCTGTGTTCCCCCTGGCCAGGACAAAGGTGAGAATTGTCATTTGGGTCTTTGGCGCAAAATATATTTAAAGAGGTATTTGATTTTATTGATTGAGTGACCTACCGAAATTTGGTGTGCCAGTTTACGCTTAAATTAAATTTTAACTGTAATCTGTCCCAAGGAGAGGTGTGGAAACCCTGATGTTGACTTTAGAGCTATGTAAAACATAGTTAAGTACTCCAACCCATTCTTGTTTTACAATCTCCGGTTGAGAAGTTTTCAATGCTAGGGCAATTTCCAGGCAACCACATTTAGTTACTATCAGACAATGTTTTCAAATATTTCAATTCTGGGGACTGTGCCAGAATCACAATCACCTTTATTCATAAAGTACATTTACACAGACTGCTATTTGTTGTCATGATATTAGTGCCACTTGCAAAGAGAAAACATGTAGAGAGAACACAAACAGAACACACAAAATATATGCAAAGCACAGAAGCTTGGAAGCTTGGTTGAATTCCTTGAGAAGAAATGCGTAGCCCACTAATGAAATAATTATTGTGTCAGTTCTACAGGTATGGGCCTCCAGAAATGTGAATCTTTAATCTGGCAGTCAACTTCAACTTGTGATCACTGTTCCTCTTTTCTGATGAAATTTATTATATGCTGTCACTATTTTTGGGACAATTCACCCTGACAAATTGAAAAATATAGACTGTTTTATGACTGGTTCCTGCATGTTAAGTCAAAAAACAACTATTTGGCATCTTTAACTGTCCATCCTTATGTGAATAACTGCTATTGCCAACGTTGGCCACCAGGTGATAGTACAGCTTCACGAAACTGCGTACTGAAACAATATGACAAGGCCTAATCTCTATACATGCAGATTGAAGAATAACCCTTCTTTCTAACTAGTGATGTGCTCTGGTAACTGGATATTATAATGCAATATGTAAAATGATACTGTAAATAATTGTACTCCTAGCCGAAAAGAGAAGAGGCATGGCTAAGTCTTCTGTTTCATTTGTTCTGTAGTCTGAGTTATTAAATTTACATGTAAGTTAGCACATTCTCGCCCAGAGGAACTTACAGTAGTTGAGTGTATTTATTTCCGTACTGGTCTTCCGTGGCTATGAAACCTACAGCCGTGGCATGCTCTTACCTAACGGTCTACACAGGATCTAAAAGGACAAAAACTGTTTAACCCAGCTGTTCTATTTGGTTACCCATTTTGGTTATTATAGACTATGTAAATGAGTAGGCCTTTGTATACATTATCAATCTGCATGTCTTGATGTGGACAAAAATTATAATTTTAAATCATGTACCCAAATTATTTCACCTTCTTATGCAGTTATTAATCACGGTTACCAAGAAGTACAATTCTCTCTTGAAATGTGGTCATTTCCTGTTGTCATGAGGACTTAATCAGCTGAAGAGAGTTGGGGGTTAATGCATTTGAGTGTTATTAAAGTGTCTGCTGATGCCCTTCAGTGTCTACTGACTATCAGTAACATTTCAACAAACTATCAATTAACCCTTACGCTAACCATTACTTTTATCCCAGTGTTGCCTTTATTCACGAGTACCTTTAGACAGATCCATCATTTTGCTTGTCTTTATGGTAATGCTGGTGGTAGACAACATGCATGGACAATATACACAACGTCTATGTAAAGTTGAAATACATTTTTATAAAATGAATGGTGATCATATAAGATGATGGGATATAAGCAGTAGTGTTTCCTATACATGTATTTACATATTACAGGGAAATGTACAGTTTTTGCAGTATATCTATCTAGATGTAGGGAGATGAGCAGAGTTATTTGTGGTAGATGGTTAGTAATAGTAAGCACTGCAGCACAGTGAACACAGGGAGCTGCACAGTGAATCGAAGTCCAACACTAAAATTATCATTAGTAGTTGTTCAATTTCCCAAAAGTATTTTTTGGGGCGTAACGTCACCCTTTGTAGACTACTATACTTGGATGTCTACAGACTCAAGTAGGGAGGAGGTTCCCTTTGAGAAAGTTGCGACGTCACATGACACAATGTAGCGAACAGACAGGGCGAGATCACACTGCGGTGTGGACAGGGGGAAGCAAATGTAGGAAGCAACCAACCGATCTTCAACGTCAGTCGCTGCCTTTTTTTACCAAATTGGTTGTCATCAAACATTGTACGAAGGTTTGTGTCTTCCATTTGGAATGCATTCTTCTGGTTAGCCG
Source organism: Esox niger (assembly GCA_016801105.1). Classification (NCBI taxonomy): domain Eukaryota; kingdom Metazoa; phylum Chordata; class Actinopteri; order Esociformes; family Esocidae; genus Esox; species Esox niger. The sequence goes on from JACXGJ010004027.1 coordinate 2,749, forward strand.
GAGAGATATAACAAGGAGGGAAAAGACGTCATGAAAAGGTTAGCATAATAGCTAATTTGCTCATTCAGTTTTCACCTTCTGTTTAAAGTTGTATATTCTTCAGTGCGTAACCAGATATCACGTATATTATCTTTTTGTATTGGGTTGTGGAAGTTATTACTGCATACGATCCGTTTTGAATATCATCACCTGCATCTCAGGCTATTTTCACGTAATGATTGTATATGGATTGGCTTGTAGCAGGAACATAAAGCAGAGGATGCGCACTTGCTGCTGTCAATGACCAAGACATGGGGGTATTTGAATGTCGTTGGACATTGTGTTCCTTCTTAACTAGCGTATATATTGTTGCATAATATTATATGACCATATCACTGTGAAGTAATTTTCATACCCCGCTGAGTTTATCTGTGTTCATCCACTCTCTTGATTAACCATATTCTTGTATTGAATTAACAATAACAATGTGAAAAGTAAATGTTGTCAGGTGGCATTCACTATCGCCTTGGCTGGTGTTAGACATTGTCAGGCAGTGGTGCAGCCTTAAATCTATAAAGAATGTCTGGCTTTTCTAGGATGGTTGTGGGGGTTCTCCTGGGATGGGGGGCAGGGGGCAGTGCGGAGTTACGTAAGTCTGTTAGGACAGGGATGGTGCACATGAAATCCCATTACCAGGACCCTCAGTTATTTCCACATGGCTAACATGACATCAAGCCATGACAGTGCCAGCCACACAGAAAGATGGATGGGTTGTTTGACTGGCTCCGGACCAACAACACCTGTCAAGTCCTAATTATCAGCCTTTACTGGAGCTTGTTTCTTTGAAGGATTAATACTCAATGTAGCGTGCGTGCGTGCGTTTTATCGGTATCAACACAGTCACTAAGAGCGTATTTTAAACCATCCTGTTGTGACAGGCTGAACTGGATTCTCGGCTGTGTTATCTGAATCCCACCAGCGCATCAGCAGGCCTTCACAGGCTCTAGTCACTCATCTTGTTCAAATCCCAGCAAACCCTGTGTTCCTGTCTCGTCCCAAGGCTCCCAGGTGTTATGCTGCTGGCTACATCCTAAATAGACCAACCCTCAAGAATGTCCATCACAGTTTCCTATAGAGTGAATAATGCCTCAGCTTGTTGTCTTGGGTTATGGTCTCATGTGAACATCTGTGGAGAAATGTTCTGGAGATTTAATGAGAACTGATGACCAGAAACAAGTTGTTTGGGTTGGCAGTGATAATGACTGGCGTTAGATTGTCCTATGTTGGCTTGACCCAATCGTTTTCAGACAGAATTGCAGTAGTCTGATCTGGAGTGAAGAGCGCTGAATTGAGTCAGAGAGGAAAGTGTTTACTGGAAAGTCATCAGAGCCGAGGTAAAGAGGGAAATGCTTATTGATTAAGAGGCAGGTTGCATACAGGCTTCTGGAGGATCTGGAAAGGCTTGGGCCAATTTCTTCGGGTTGGCTTCACTGGAACGGCGCTCACAGTCACCTGTTACCTGTTTCTTCCATGCAAGGAAGCACACATCCTGTTTGTGTCCACTGTGTGTTTGTGTACAGAAGCGCTGTGAGTCTCTCCCACCAGGATCAGAGAGCAAACAGCAGCATGAAGATTGATCCCCGCACCAACCCACAAGAAGATTCTCTCTCTATTTTCTCACACTGTTTTACTTTCTCTCTTTCTCTCTCTTTATTTTCTCAATCTCTCGGGCGTCACACAACAGCCACTCGGTTGACAAGTTCAAAGAACCCTCGACCAGATGTTGATATCATTATTACAAGCCACTTGCACATAGTGCTCTTATAAGTTAATGACTGCGTCCAATCTCACTGTTCCAATAAACACGCACGCACGCACGCACACACTTACAGATGGGCCAATCCGTGTTACATCATCTGTAAATGTTGATGCAACATCCTGCTTCGCTCCAGCCCTATGCAACCCCTTAAATGTCCCCAGTATGCATTCAATGTCTGACGACAAAAGTCTCCTTTCTCCTTCATTAAATAACTTATTAGCTCCGCTGTAGTTGTGGCACTCTGGAGAGGAGCTGGAGCCTCAGACAGCAACACACTGCCCTGCCTTCTCACCTGTAGTGGATGGGACTCCTGGGTTGATTGTCTCTACCCATACTGGCCTGGTCAAAGGAGCGCCGTGTGAGACGAGGTGTTTGATGCGTTTTTCCTCACCTGCGACAGACTGAAATATTGATCATAGCAGGGGAAATGGAGACAGTAAGTCGTCGTATGTGGAAAAGTGAAACGCGTCGATCCGTCTGGGCCCGTGCTAAAAGCTCAGGAGATGAGTGAGATGGGGAGGCCAGAGAGATCGGGTTGAGAGAGAGAGAGAGCCCGCGATAGAGAGGGATAAGGAGAGAATACTTGAAATAATCCAAGATGTTATTGAACTCATTGCCCTCAATGGTTGTGTGGCCTTGAGTCCACTTACCAACCAATGAATCACTAAGGTATTGAACACCAAACTATAGCTTTTAACACCAGACTTATTCATTAGTGTATGGACCGTGTGTTTGGACCGTACCCAGAATGAGCTGTCGGGTTATACATACCTCAACGAAAGCAAAAGTGAAACGACATTAACGTAGGGAAGAGCAACCAGGAGAGCAACACATCTGACCACATTGCGAACGAAACAAGAAGAAAACGTGACTGAGTGGAAAGAACCGACCAAAACACCCAGAACGAGAAACCGACTCGGCCAAGAGAGCCGTACCGTCCCCGTATACAGAGCCTTGCTCATGAGAGGGACCGCCAAATGTAGACCAATGGGAACGCATCCCACAACAGGATGTGGAAATGGAGCAGTTGAGAGGGAGAGGAGGGGGAGAGCGAGACGGAGAAGGAGTCGCTACAAGGTGACATTGCTTATGGAACTAGAGAACCTTCTCCGGCCCCCGCAGTTTATTCTTTATTGGTCTGGTATCCCACAGCATGGGTGACATGCCTGTATGGTAATGCTATTCAACAGTCCCTGTTAAAGGGTTGGCGGCTCCAGGCCAGGTGTTGGGGCGGGTCTAAGGTCAGCTTGCTGTTGTCTATTCCCAACGCCAGTCAAGCTCTTCTCCTGTCAGTACCAGTTTGTCTCAGAGCGCCCACTCCCAACTCCTCCTGTCCGTCCCCCTGTGTAGCCCCTCTGTAGAGGACTGTCAGCTTTACAGGGGTCGGAGCCATTCCGCTCAGCCTCTCTTTGCTGCCGCAGGAGTTCTAGAGTGAAAGACAGTGAAAGTGAGAGAGAGAGAGAGAGAGAGAGAGAGAGAGAGGGAGGGAGCGAGGGAGGGAGGGAGATAAATCATGATTGATGGGTAGGGTGTGTGCAAGGCGAGACAGAGAGTGCAGACTACAAGTGTGGACGAGGGTGGGACGAAACGGCGAGACTGTGGCGGAGGAAAAGACGATGAGCACGAGAAGCCGACTAGTGGCTGGGACGATGTCCGCTGCCAATTGTGGGTCTGTTTACATGCTACTCTGCTGATAGGGGACATCATCCACTGACGGGCCCTTCACCCGCCGGTTCTGCTCTTATCTTTCCCCCACGGACCAAGAGCCGAGCTGAGTCTGTCTTGTGTTCAGCCGTAGCGTGTAGACTGATGTGGATGAGTCCTGCGGGCCCGCATTGTGACTGTGCTGCTTCAGCACGCGCCGCTTCAGTGTCCAGCTGCTAGGTGCTGTGCTAATGCTTCTGTGTACATGCGGCCTGGCGTTTTACAGTGGCCAGAGACTGGCTGGTTGGAGGTAAGAAAATGTATTGTGGTGGGTTTATGTATCGACTGATCCGTGGCCATTTTGAGAGGTTTCTACCAAGTGTCACTTTACGCCTGGCCATGTAAAACCGGACTGTGAAAACGTGACTGATAATGTAACTTAAGAGTTATCTGTTGAATTGGGGATGTGTTCCTTCCTTAAATCTACCATGGAGAGATTTGGTTCATGGGAAGAGATATTTGCTTTCACTGAGCTGAGCTCCCATCCACATACTAAAAGACTAGCTTGTTATTTTTGTTGGACTCTTTTTTTTGGTTTCCTTCATGCACGTCCTATAAAGTTAGTGGTTCAGGGTAAAGACACTGATGATGACAGACTGACCAGATAGACCAGAATGCATTTGACTGTCTCTCACTTCGCTTCCTCATTTGTTTTCTTTTTAATGTTACTTAATCTTTTATTAATGTTCTTCTGAACCAAAGAAAAAGTATAATCTGACCACTTCCTTGTGAGACAAGGAAAATAAAAAGGTTTTGGGTTGCAGTATAGAAAGTGATGTCAGTTGGTGTACATTTTTCACAATGAATGAGTTCCACATGATTTTAACCAGTTATTGGGGAACTCTGCACAGCAGTGTACACAAGATGTCTTGGCGTTAGGTTCTGCTCCTCTGGAGAAACTCACTTCCGTTACACAATCTTGCACACAATACCACCAACAATAACATCGCTGTGATATCATCAACAGCAATTGCTCTAGTCAGTGAGCAAGTACTACTGATCCCCACACAACGGAATTCCGAACCAAACAGGAGGCAGGTTGGTCGGTGGATTTGCTCCCCCATGCTGGCACGACCATTGGGGTATCTGATTGACTGCACACCACGACTATTAAATGGACAAACATTAACCTGATGTTTTGATTGGAGGGATCCGATGTCACCTGATGCGTTGCCTGGCAAATTACAAAAAACAACTAGAATGGTGTAGTGATGTCAGACAACCCGAATATTTAAGGACATCCTAGTCGAGTCATACCTGACTGGTATGGGAGCCAATTAGATGTGGGGGTGGACTTCAGTCAGGTGAATGGCAGTTCATTTCGGGAAATCTAGCCAATTGGCCAGCCGGCTGGTAATGGCCTCACATGGCCAAAGACAGAATGGCGCTATCTCTCGCCGGCGTGCAGCAACAGCCTATAGAACGATCTGTCAGAACCAGTAGCTCAGTGCGGCGTTTCGGTTCAGAGCGTCGTCCCTACACCTTCATGGTCTTTAACAAAAGTAGCGGCGCCACGTTTCGCTCCAATGCACGGCGAATTACGAACATACACCGATGACATGCCATTCTTAAATGTCACCCACACATATAGAAGTCTGCTGCATGTGGCTTTTGTGGGGGGGGGGGGGGGGGGGGGGGGGGGGGGGGGGGGGGGCTGGGCTGTGTGAGTGCGTGTACGCGTGATCGACATAAAGATAGACACGGACACAGGCGTAGGAACAGACCCTTCGGGTCACGGCGTGAATCGCTTCCTTTCAAATGCAGAGCAGCTCTAGCCGTTTCATATGAAAATGGGACTCTTCCATCCCCATCACGCGGAACTGACAGACAGACGCACACGGAGTGACACAAAACACACGCCCCGGCTCTGTGTGTTGACCACTCCAGTCACTCCAGTATGTTGATCTGTTTCTCCGTGTGACGCCAGGGGCCATCTGCACGGTCCACATACAGGACCGCTCCTTATATCGAAGCAAGCACTCCGCTGCCTCCACACACACACACACACACACACAATCCCGAGTCCAAATATCACAGCAAGACGCCATCAGGTTGGCCGTGAACACTGACACAGAATATTAGAGCGCCTACAATCTGGAGGCCAAGTGATGCCAGTAGGTGTGACAAGGGGCAAAATGCAGGGGGCAGGTGTGTTTTTCTGAAGTCACGCCCGCTCCTACTGCGCACACCTTCAGAATCCACTTAGCCCTTGTTAGGGGGATGAGTGACAAGGAAGAGACATCTTAAAATTCACTATAAATTCTCGGACTACAAATAGATTTCTTGATATTCTTCCAAGCTTGCTCATCAGTGACAAAGAAAATAAATCCGCCAACGATCTAATCCAGGATCTGAACTCAACACTGCGAAATACTTTAGATGTGGTTGCACCACTTAAAACAAAAGAGCTACGGAACAAGACACAGAAAATACTAGAGCACTAAAGCAAGCCTCCAGAAAATTGGAGCGAAAGTGGCGCTTCACCAAGTTGGAAGTATTCAGACTAGCCTGGATAGACAGTACACTTAAATACCGAAAAGAACTCTCATCTGCTCGATCAGCGTATTTCTCCAACCTGATTGAGGTGAACAAAAACAATCCAAAATTTCTCTTTGATACAGTCACAAAGTTAACAAAAAAGCAACGCTCAACAAGTGAAGTGGGTCTTCACTTTAGCTGTAATGAATACATGAACTTTTTTGATGAAAAGATCATCACCATTAGAAAACAAATAACTGACTCCTCAAATAATTACAGTCCCCAAAATCTCAGTTGTCCTGAGAATGTCCTGAACCTACCTAAACAGGTGTCAATGGGGACACTGGAACTTTTTGATCCTGTATCGCTCGACACATTCACTAAATTTGTAATAAGTTCTAAACCCACACATTTTCAACTAGACCCAATTCCAACTAAATTACTCAAGGAGCTATTTTCGGTGCTAGGTCAGCCAATGTTGAAAATAATAAATTCCTCCCTTTCCTCCGGATGTGTACCAAACTTACTCAAAATAGCTGAAATTAAGCCTCTTTAAAAAAAAATCCAATCTGTATCCAGACACTTTAAACAACTATAGGCCAATATCAAACCTCCCATTCCTCTCAAAAATCTTAGAAAAATGTGTTTCCCATCAACTGAACACTTTCCTGAAGACAAATAACACTTATGAAATGCTCCAGTCTGGTTTCAGACCCCATCATAGTACTGAGACAGCACTTGTGAAGGTAACAAATGACCTAATGGCCTCAGACAAAGGATCCGCATCCGTCCTGTTGCTTCTTGATCTTAGTGCTGCTTTTGACACAATTGATCACTCCCTTCTCTTAGAGAGACTGGAAACCCATATTACGCTACGTGGGAATATTCTAGCCTGGTTTAAATCTTATTTATCTAAAAGATATCAGTTCGTATGTGTGAAACCCCCAAATTAGCTACCTTGGAAGCATGTGTTTCAGAAGTGGATGACTGAGAACTTCCTGCTTTTAAACTCAAGAAAAACAGAAATGCTCGTTTTAAGACCCAAGAAACAAAGACTCTTATTGGCAGATCTCACTGTGAACCTCGACGGCTGCATGGTTGTATCCCAAAAAACTGTAAGAAATCTCGGCGTAACCCTCAACCCTGACCTCTCCTTTGACAAACATATAAAATATATCTCAAGAGTTGCTTATTTTCATCTTCTAAACATTGCAAAAATCAGGAACTTTCTATCAAAAACTAATGCGGAAAAACGAATCCAATCTTTTGTTACATCAAGATTAGATTACTGCAATGCTCTTTTTGCCGGCTACCCTGATAAATCAATAAATAAACTTCAATTAGTGCTGCACACTGCTGCTAGAATCCTAACTAGAACAAAAAAATGTGAACACATTACTCCAGTACTAGCTTCTTTACATTGGCTGCCGTTTAGGGTTAGGGCTGATTTTAAGGTTTTATTGTTAACCTATAAATCAATTAATGGACTTGCTCCTACTTACCTCGCTGAAAAGATCCAGCCATACATACCTACACGTAACCTTCGATGACAAGATGCAGGCCTTTTAATTGTACCTAAAATTTCTAAACAAACAGCCGGAGGCAGGGCTTTCTCTTATAGAGCTCAATTTCTTTGGAATGACTTGCCAATCAAAATGCAGACTCAAAATGCAGACTCAGTGCAAACCGTCTATTAAAGACTCATCTCTTCAGCCTGGTCTATGATTAAGTATAGTCTGGCCCAGGGGCGTGAAGGTGACCAGAAAGGCCTGATACTGTCCACCCTTGCTGTCTTGCCAGGTGGGCTCTCATCGCCACTGGGATGCCCTCCCTCCAATGCCATTCTGGGGCGGAGTCACTGGCTTGTTGTTGTCTCCCTGTTGCACACTTGTGCAATTGGGCTGTGCCCTGCTGGCAATACTCGGCCCTTATTCAGGATGGTTGCGGTTGGTGGGCGTCCCTTTGGTTGATGCTTGGCAATGTGGGTGATTGATTTCCTGCCTGTTGGGCCCTGTCCGGGGCCTCCTCTGGATAGGGCCACAGTGTCACTGGACCCCCCTCTCTCAGCCCCAACGTCTTACGCTGCTATATTATTGTGTAGGGTCTTAATTTTCCCTGTTTTCTGTCGTTTTAAACTTAGGAGGACATGAGGTCTGGACCCAAATCTAGGGAGTACCAGGCTTGACTCGTTTGCGGTCCCTGTCCAAAGTCCTCCTGGTTGTGTTGCAGATCAAGACGATACCTGACGATTTCAGCTGCCACTCTGCTGATCCCCCCCGTCCTTGTCCCTCCAGTTTTGCCTCCAATCTGGACTAGGTCTAAATAGACTCCGGGCTTAGCCCACATACATTGAACTATTAAAATGTGGACTCTTAATATGTTCACCCGGCACAACCAGAAGAGGACTGGTCACCCCTTGGAGCCTGGTTCCTCTCTAGGTTTTTCCTAAATTTGGCCCTCTAAGGGAGTTCATCACTATTGTTGTTTGCTCCCTGGGGTTTAAGGCAGGGTCTTTTGTTTTGTGAAAGCACTTTGTGACAACTGCTGATGTAAAAAGGGCTTTATAAAATAAATTTGATTGATTGATTGATTGTATGAAGCTTTCATTTTAGCGACGAGTCTCTTTCTGGCTGCCATTTTGTGGTGTTACACCCCTCAGTCCCTCTGCTTTTGGGTTGACTGGGTTGTGCTGGGTCCTCTGATGCTGGATCCTCGGGCGCTGGAAACTAGGTTCTGTGTCATATTTATTTTCTGGGGTTTTCTCTTCATCTCACCAGGTCCTGAGGGAGAACCAGCCTGTCACTCCTGTCCTGTACAGACTCTTCTTTTGTGACTCCTGATTTGGCTCGCTCGCCAGCCCTCACCAGTGTCAGTAAGTACAGCTGTTCTGATCGCTGTCACTTGCCATGCATTTTCTGTTATGGTTGTAGTTGGTTCATGCAGGAAGTAAACCAAGACTCCCCGCCCTAGTTTCCCAGGTGAAGGTAGAATAAATAAAATGCTTGTTGAACCAACAAATCAATATGGATATCTGCTTCTGTTCAGAGCGGCCGGAAATGAAAATGGGTCGGTAAATCTGACGTTGTTGAGTTACTACGTTTATAGAATTTAATGGTTGAGTCTCTGTGATGAATCTAGTACTGTTTGACCCTGATCCAGGGCTTACTCATAGCACCTAATATAGGCAGAGAAGATTCGCTGCGTTGGTGTCAAAAGAGATCCGATTTCACGAATGAATGTGCTGCTGGTCGTTCTTAGCAGCAGTTGTGCATTAGGACACAGATGCTATGTCGCGGTGCAGAGTTGGGGTGTGTTTACGCCAGGCCAGGTCTATAAAAAGAACACGTGGGCTGGGAGTGCAGGAGGAGGATGGAGAGGATCGTGGAAACTAACCACACGGCGAGCCGTTATTCTGACTTCAGTATAGATAAGGCCCAGATCTGATGGAACTCAGAGACCATACTGGATGCTTTCGCTCGTCCCGTGTGTGTTCTGCGCGCGCATGTGTGTGTTTGTGTGCATTTGTGTGCGTGCGTTTGTGTGCGTGCGTTTGTGTGCGTGATTTTGTGTGCGTGCGTTTGTGTGTGTGCGTGCGTTTGTGTGCGTGCATGCGGATGCGTGCGTGTGTTTGTGTGTGTGCGTGCGTGCCTGCGTGTGTGCTTGTGTGTGCGTATGCGTGCTCCATGGCTGTCCTGACAGGACATTGGCAACCAGTCAACACAGAAACTGACTTTGGCCTTTTAAGGGAATAGGTCCGCTCTCCTCCACACTGGCCTTTACAGAATTACAGACTCCATCAGAGAGGAGAGAAATCGTTGATACAAACACGTCCTCGTTTCCAGGAATGTTTGAACAAGGCCCCTGTGTTTGATAGTGTTAATCCCACTCAGAGGAGCTCCGGATGGGAAAATCCACGACTAATGCATGTCGGGGTTCAAAACTAATTATCTTGTCGCATGGCTGGTAATCCTTACGCTGTCCTGGAGTCACATGGCTAAATTAGACTGGTCAGTCACTCTCAGGAGGTTATGTGCTGTATGGGGGTCAGATGTAGGTAAAAGCATTTTTACCTCAGGCAGTCATGCAGATCCTTCACAGGATCTTATTTTAACACATCTTGTGGGTTGCATCCAGCTATAAAGACAAAACACAAGCTGTGGTGAAAGCCATTGAACCCAGTCAGTCAGTCGGAATGTGATTCACTCGCTCTGGAGAATGGGAACTATTGTCTGAATCATAGCTACACGATTCTCATGTATATTCCAGTTGTAGAGCTGAGTGAAACTATGTCAGAAACCCAACAGGGATTAACCTAACCTAGCCGCGAAAACTCCAATAGCCCAACGTCTCCTAGTTCATGCGATTAACAAATCATCTGGGTCCCCTCTCTCACGCTATATTTGGCTGATACCGATGTGTCCTGTATTCCCAGCCAATTTACAGAACATCCATAGAAATTAGCCAAAGAATTGGCAAACTCAATCATTCATTGAGAAGAGACGACACACATGAGATTTGTGAATTAATTGCCCTCCTTGTTGCTACACTATTGCCGGTATGTAGTACGCTCTACCGTGGATATAGGGCACTTGACTGTCTACATAGTACAGCCTGTGGCCTATGTAGGGCACATCCTTTGACCAAAGATGCATGTTCTCTGACAGGGCAGAAGAGGATCTGCGATTAAAGAGTAAACCAGAGATGCATCTCCTGTAGTATTCACCGGCAGCGACTAGCTATAGTTGGGCTCTGCTCCTGCATTTGCTTCGGGCTGATTAGAGAAGACCCCCGCCAGCGCCATGTGGTCTTGTCAGCAGAGCCCCCATCCAAGCCTCTGTGGAACAATGCCCGATCTCACAGTACGTGTCAGAGGATGTCTCCAGAACAGTGTTTCCCCTATGAATGCTTCGGAGAGACGCCTTTGCTTATTTGCTCTGTTTATCGGTCGATTTGTGGCACCGCCTCCAGGCCTGTTGCTTTTCAGCCTGAATGTAATCGGGTTGGTCAGCAGGGCAGGTCCACGCAAAGTTCTCAGAGGAAACGTTTAAGGCCGTGTCTCAGCGTGTCAACCATAACACACAGTAACGTGCCGTCCAGGCAAGCTGAGAACAAAGCCTTCAGCCATGTTAAGACCTTGCAGTCCGGCTGTTCCAAACGTCTTCAGAGGACTCGAGGCCAACAAACCACATTCACCAACCGTATAAAACAAATTAGTCAGTTTCCTTGCCACTAAATATTTTGGTTCGGTTAGGATACCTGGTTTCAGTGTGTTTGTTTGATCAAGACCCAGAGAACTTTTGAAGAGCTCACTGCTGTTACCATGGAGACATTCAGGGCCAGATCAAGGAGAGTGGTTCTGTCAGAATCCTTAGCATATTCCTACCATTAGTATCATGTCTGTAGAACTGAATATTTAGGATAGTGACTATGCTACAAACAGCCTTGGCATAAAGGTTGCTATGCACTTGATTTTAAATCCAGAAATAACACCAATTATGTCACGGACAAATGGAGCTTTCATTGGAACCTTACATGACAATGTAATAGCATGTACAGTTAGTTTGTCCTTTTGAGGAAGCTAGGTATTGTCGGTATTCTCTCTGGTCTCTTAGGTGTCACAGGTGGTGTGGGTTGTCGCCTGCTGCTGTTCTCCAGACGTTAACAGTGACAGAAATAGTGTGGATGTCTTTTTGAGCTGTTAAATAGATATGGGCTGTCTTACCCACAGCCTGCAGTCTCAGTGTTAATGGGCTAATTGACTGTTCCATGAGGAGATGGGAGACCTGGTTTCATGGGATAAATGTCCACTTGTGAAGGACCTGCCCTGAGGGAGAACTATGTCCCCAAGGGGGGGTGAGTCGTATTGGATGAATGTCTGATGAAGAGTGAGAGAAGAACTGTTATTGGAATATGGTTTGATAATGAGAAACGTGTCATCACAGCATTTTTCTTTTGTGTATAAGGGGAAGCTGTTGTTCCTTTTCGTTCCACTTGTGACTCATGTTGGGGTAATGCCAGAGTACGGTGATTGAGAAGTATTCAATCCCCCTAACCGTGTCCAAATTATGCTATGAACCCGGCTGAATCTAAAATGAGTTCAAATGTGAATTTGTGTCTGTGACCTAGAAAGAATACACTGTAAAGTAGCAACCCTATAAGCCTGGTTCCTCTCTAGGTTTCTTCCTAAATTACAGCCTTCTTAGGGAGTTTTTCCTAGCCACTGAATTTCAACACTACTGTGGTCCTTGGGGTTTCGGGCTAGGTGTTTTGTAAAAGCACTTTGTGACAACTGCTGATGTAAAAAGGGCTTTAAAATAAATTTGACTGCTTGATTTTGATTGAAGTAAACATTTAGTTTTCAGAAATTAAAAGGATTTAGTCAGTAACTAGCCAAATACTTTGCTATGACACTCCATAGCCAGTTAAATCCAGTTTCCTTTGATCATCGACCTGTTTCCAATTCAATTATTTTGACATGATTGAGAAATTTAAATAAATCCTTATTAGGTCCCCAGGTGATGTTGTAAACAATTGTTTCTACAGTGCCCTGCCTTAAACAGGGTCAACTGTCTTGCTCAAGGACAAAACAACTGCCTCTTCACCTTTTTGGATCAGGGATTTGATCTAGCAACATTTTGGTTACTGCTCAGGTGCTATAAGGTTTAGGCCTTAGATTCCTTTAGACTAGGGTGAAGATTTTCATTTCAACGGGACAATGACCTAAACACAATCACAAAAAGGATGTCTAAAAAAGGTCAACTCTGTACCTCCTGTAATGCTACAGCAAATCGTCTGTGTACATTGTCTTAGTTTCGTGTATAGTCTGTGAAAAATTATACTTTACACGCGAACCTGACATGAATTTTTCTGCGATTTTCTCAGGGCCCCAATTATAATGCACATGTTGTCCAGGCGTACAATTAATTATGTAAAGTGGAATTCTGGCATCTTTTTGCTCCAAATTCTGAGATTAAGTAGCAATCTGGACACAGTGGTGTCCTGTTTGAAATCTCAATTTCTTAATGATTCTTCTGATTCTTCAAGAAAAAACTAGACTCCCCCCACAGTAACAAATGTACAATACCTCCCCTTGGCCAACACAATAAATCAAATGGTCAGGCTTTCACAAATTTACCTGAGTACAGTTAGCACATCTCCCAAGCTAGTCATTTGGTCTTGTTTCTCTGCAAGTTCGCCTTGCCATTTGGCAGACATTTATCTGTAGAGCACCATTCATGACATGTACAATATACTTAAACATATTGTAAAATTCATCCCTTTATGGGATATACAATATAATCTTCTAAAGACATGTTTTACACCACAACATGAGATTTCATTTCAAGAGAACATAACATGGAGAAAGTAAAAGGGTGTGAATACCATCCAAAGGTCATTTTTTGTATTATACATATTTGACACTCAATCTAAATAAATAAGAGCAAATCCTCGTTCCAAACATTTGACAGTTTTGAAATAATGTCAGGATAATGTGTGTACATGATAAAGTTCTCCTATTGAGAGATGTAGTTCTTGTCTACTGGCAAGTTGGGCACGGTTTGTTTTCTGGAAGTGTTATTCCAGTGTAAGCTGCATTTCTTCAAAGAAAGAAAAACACATGGATTCGCTGTATCAAAAGTTCTATTTCTTAATTATTTAAGCCATGATATTTGATTTTACAGTATGGCTTTACTTTATAGTATGTGTATGTATTAGTAATGTACAATATCTACTAAGCGATTAATTAAAGAGGCAGTGATGAAGCAGAGGGAACGAGGCAGTGTACTCAATGGATGATGCTAGAGGGAAGTAATATGCCTCCGTGGATGATGCTAGAGAATAGTCATGATGCCTCAGTGGATGATGCTAAGGGGAGAGAGACCTTAATGTCATTGTCCTCTTCTTGTTTTCTCTTCTCTTCCTCCTTCTCTTCCTGTTTCTGTTTTCATCTCTCTTCCCTATTTTTCTCTTCGTGTTTTCATCTCTCTTCCTCCTTCTGTTCCTGTTTTTGTCTCTCTTCATCCTTCCTGTCCCGGTTTTCATCTCTGTTCCTCTGTTCCTCACACTCAGCTGGTGAAGAAGGGCCCGGGTGGGGCCGTGGACGTGGAGCAGTTCAGGGTTTTACTGTGTGAGAGTGTTTGTTCTCCCTAACACTGCCCTGTGCCTCCCCTCCCACCCTCCCCGGAGAAGGCCATCAGGATGTCGGAAGCCAGAGAGCGCAGCCCCCGCCACCAGAGGCCCTGGTCTGTCTACCGGGCCAACACCTTTGACCTCTCCTCAGAGATGATCGGTCTGGCGCTCGCAGGTAGCCAGGAGAGAGGGTTTTCTTGCTGTGGGTTGCTCTCAAGGAAAATATAAAGGAAGCAAACACTACGTGACACAGTTAAAATCATCTACTAAATAGACTAGTCATGTAATTATATCCTGTCATGTTCACATCATTCCCAGTAAAAGTCGGCATCATTGTCTCTACATGACCCGAGACATTTCTGACAACTGAATTCATAGTGATCAACTCGTACGTAACCTTTTGCTCTCTGTTGATTTGTAGGGAACAGCCAGGATCCAGATGAGCCGGTCCTGGAGTTCAGCGTGGGTGAGTAGAGTCCGTGACGTTTTCCTAACCCTGTATGGGAGTTTGCGCCTGCCATCCATTCCAACTGTGCGTGTCCCTCCATCGGTCCCTCAGCCTGCGCCGACCTGGTGACCCCGGCCCTGGAGCGTAAACCCAACAGCTTTGTGGCGGTGAGCTGCACCACCCCCCCTCAGGCCTTCTGGACCAAACACGCCCAGACGGAGGTCATAGAGGTGAGGACGGTCTGTCGCCTCACCGCTGAGCTCCTTACCGTATCACGCTTTTTCCGGGTGTGCCCTGTATGGTCGAGAACGTCGGCGTTCCCCGGTTGATCGGTCGTTTGACTGGCTAAATTGCTTCCCTCCGCAGGGAACCTGTAACCCCATCTTCCTGAGCAGCATAGCCTTCTTCCAGGACTCGGAGATCAACCAGCAGACGCAGGTCAAGCTGTCCGTGTACGACGTCAAGGACCGCTCCCAAGGCACCGTAAGTGGACGCCTGTCCAGGCCATGATGCGTCGTAGAGACGAGGTCTTCTGTCAGCGCCCAGTCGGATCGCGAACTACCGCTCACATTAATGTCGACACTTCCTGCGATTTGCCCTCCAATCTTAACGGTTGTCTCCCCCCCACACCCTTTCCTGATCTAGATGTATTTACTGGGCTCGGCTCTGTTTCCAGTGAAAGAACTGCTCCAGGAAAAGAACCACAGGTTACAACTAATCCTGAGGTAGGAAGCCGACAGTGTTACAGTTTACGCCACCTCTTCGAAAAGTTACAGAAACTGAGTCGAATCTGACGTTCTCTGTCAGTATGATTATGTATGGCTTACAACAGTTTAACAGGATGGTATGTGTTTCTCCATAGTAAGGTGAAAACTAGATGGTTTTTACTGTTTTGTGACCGCAGTCTCTGTTTGACGGTTAGTGCTGTTAGATCCAGTGGGATGCGAGTGAAGAACCTCGCTAATGTGTTCTTGATGAGCAGGTCGGCGGAGAACGAGAGCGTGGGGAAAATCAACATCAACGCATGGCAGATAGACGACCGGAGGGACCAGAGGACGCTGTCCGTCTCCAGATTACCGGAAACCATTAACGGCAGGGTGAGGCTCCGCGACATCCGCCTGCGGGGTTGTGGGTCGGGTTGTGTTGAGTGCGTGTGACGTCTTCCTTCTTTCGCCGTTTCGCAGACCGTGCTTCCGGTGGACGAGAGCCTGACCGAATCTATGGGCGTCAGAGCCAAATACGCCTCCTTATGCAAAGATACCCTGCTAAGATCAGGTAGGAAGGTTCCCCTGGGGTCTACGCTGTCATCTCGCTGTCGCCACACTCGTCTCTCTCGTTCAGTGGGTCACGTTCTGAGCTGGTGGTCGTCTGAGACACGTCATCCAGTGGTAGAGTCATCGTTAGTGTTTCACCGAATCTGATCTTCTGTTCCAAAAATGTTTGGAGGGGACATCCGCCTCTACCCGACGGCCAAACATTAGCAGGCCTTGTTCATCTCATCATGCACGCTCCGTGACGGGTCGCTTTTCTCAGTCCACACGTTAGCAGGTTGTTTGTGTATATCTGGCAGGACTCCTGTATACACTGAAAATGGTTTATTGTCCTCTTCCGAGGAGAGAGCTTCATGCCAGGCCTCTAAGTCCCAAACAAAATTGTGCGTAAGGTCCTTTAATTGAATGTGTTCGGGTGTCTCCCAGTGTTTGGTGGGACTGATGTGTGTTTGGGTGTCTCCCAGTGTTTGGTGGGACTGATGTGTGTTCGGGTGTCTCCCAGTGTTTGGTGGGACTGATGTGTGTTTGGGTGTCTCTTAGTGTTTGGTGGGACTGATGTGTGTTCGGGTGTCTCCCAGTGTTTGGTGGGACTGATGTGTGTTCGGGTGTCTCCCAGTGTTTGGTGGGACTGATGTGTGTTCGGGTGTCTCCCAGTGTTTGGTGGGACTGATGTGTGTTCGGGTGTCTCCCAGTGTTTGGTGGGACCATGTGCCGGATGTACCGTTTCCCCACCACGGACGGCAACCACTTGCGAGTGCTGGAGCAGATGGCTGAGAGTGTCCTGTCCCTTCACATCCCCAGGCAGTATGTCAAACTACTGTTGGAGGAGGACGCTGCCAGGTACACACACACACACACACACACACACACACACTCACTAATCACACGCTCACACCCAACACACCCTTACCACACACTCACGCCCAACTCTCCCTTACTACACACTCATACCCAACACTCCCTTACCTCACACTCACACTGTGTGTGTGTGTGTGTGTGTGTGTGTGTGTGTGTGTGTGTGTGTGTGTGTGTGTGTGTGTGTGTGTGTGTGTGTGTGTGTGTGTGTGTGTGTGTGTGTGAGAAGGGTGTGTGAGTTAGAAGAGCTGGGGGAGTTGTCTCCATGTTGGGAGAACCTACGGAGACAAATTGTCACTCAGTATCAGACGATCATCCTAACCTACCAGGAGACTCTCTCTGACCTCACCGACTACAAAGGTTAGTAGTCCACACACACATATACAATGAGGTTTGCTAAGTATTCCCCTGTTGGCCATCACACGTCATTAACGAAGCAAGTGATGAATAACTAATTCCTCCTCCATTTTCCTCGCATTAATCTCTCCATTTCTCTCTCTGTTTCTCCCTCTCCCTCTGTTTCCTCCGTTTTGTGTCTCATTCAGGTCCGTCTTTCAAGGCCAGTAATCTGAAAGCCGACAGGAAGATGGAGTTCATGCCCACCAACCTGCACGTCCAGAGGATGAGAGTGCAGGACGAATCTGGCTTTGGTGAGCTTAGCCCCACTCCCTGTTCCTAGTTGTTGCTGTTCCCGTGGCTGCTCCTTTCAGACGTGTCATGTTCCCCCAGACCACACCTATGACGTGGTGACCATTGGGGCTCCTGCCGCCCACTGCCAAGGCTTCAAAAACAGCGGCCTACGAAAACAAATCACCAAGTTCGAGGAGGCCAAGAAACAGTAAGTAGTGAATGTTTCTAACAGGTGGGAACGACCGTAGAATATAGACCTTCGTCTCAGATGTGTTTCGCTTGTCCTATGGTCGCTTATCTGATAAAACATTTCAGTACAACTGGCTGGCTGGTTGTTATCAGGCTTGGCTTTTTTCATTCGACAACTCCCTAATGAAGTAAACTGTACATTCAACTTTTTTCAACAATTAGCATAAGAGATGACTTTATACTTTATCTATTAATCCATTATGCTAATTGTGATTGCAACTGCTTTTGTATTAGCATTAGCAACGATCGTCAAAATATGTGAATCAAAGTTACTGGATTACTTGACATTTTTGTTGGGACGTTAGGTATTGAATTAAATGCCACATACGTTTTATTTATTTCTTAATACAAAATGCACAATATTTTTCAACCACTTCTGTATCTTATGTGTTTCTGCTATTATATTGAGTAAATAATATTGCCTGAAAAGAATATCTAATTTGCATGTATGTACGAATACATATGAACGCAATTTAATAAAGTCATTGAAATTACGCTGTCCATCTAACAAGAATTTGTGACTGCCAGCATTAAATCTCCAGTTGCATCATTGTCATCAGACATCAAGAGTTTTCTATCCTACAGAGGGGGAGACCACTTTCCCGCTGTTTCCATGAATTTCATCCCCAGCTATATTTCAGCTTAGAACTCTTTGTTCCTTTCATTATTTCAGCATATTCTTGTAAAATTCCAGTCAAAATGTGGTTTGTACAGGTAAACCTTTTAATATCGTCAGTTTGTATTTGGTAAGCAGTCGGTGAAAGGGCAAAAAAACTGATGATATAGTGTAGCCACTTCTGAAAAACAGGTGGGTATGTAGCTCAAGCCATGCTAATTCAAGCTTTTAATAGATTCGTACCATGCTTGATGAGACATGACAACATGCTGTGAGGTACAATGTCTCATCAAATCAATCTCCGTTTCTTTTTTTTTCTCCACTGCTGCATGGTACAGATTTGAATGGCCAACTTTTAGACCCTGTTTGATTTCCTCATTTTCTCAGTTCACAAGAGGTTATGCTGCTTAAAGCCATGGCATTTTCCCATGATTATAATATATATTTAAGATGATTTCCATTTTCTGGCTTTTTAATTTGTCGAATTGCATCTTTACTTTCTACTCAGCGTTTATGAGGAGGAATGGTGAGTTGTTAAGTAATCTGATTATTTTCTCCGGTCATTTCACTCTCCACACTGTTTGTTTCGTTCTTTCTGCACGGAAATATGTCACTGAGTTTATTTCCCTATAAAGAGCTGTCCGTGTTTTACCTGTTCGAACACGACCGTTGCCTGTGAGTATGGCTGAATGTATTGACAGAAGCTAACGTACAGAGTGCTTGCTAAGGTACAGAAACTGTGACAGTTACATTACAATAGCATTGTATAACAGCTTTTGCTGGTCTCCATTGAGGATAGGCTTTTGCATGTGGCTGTGAAAGCTCACCTCAGGCACAGACTGGCAGAGTAGAATATTCAAAGAGTTGAATTATTCATATGTATGTCAAGCCGTGTGAGAGAACATTTCCAAACTCCAATTTCCTTCAGTTCCCAGAATGTAGTGCGCCTTCAGTGTCACCTTTCTCTGTGTGATCTCACCAACTCTGTCTGTCTGCCTATATTTCTGCGTGTCTATCCGTTGTGTCTCTGTCTGTCTGTATTTATGTGCATATCTGACCGTGTCATTGTGTGTGTGTGACACTGTCACTGTGCGCGTGTGGGCGTGTGCGCTTGCGTGCCTACTGTGTGTGTTCTCTAACAGCCCACTGTGTCCGTTTGTCCCTCCAGCAGTGCCTTGTCCAGCTGTCAGTCCATAGTGTTCATCCCCCAGGACATCATCCGGGCCAAGGAGATCATCGCCCACATTAACACCCTTAAGACCCAGGTCAGCTACTACGCTGAGCGTCTGTCCCGCGCCGCCAAGGACCGCTCGGCCAATGGCCTGGAGAGGACGCTCGCCATCCTGGCTGACAAGGTGAGGGGGAGCCGCCAGCCCAGTTACCCACCATCGGCGCGGGGGTTCGGATGACCTTTAACCTTCTGTGATCTCTGCGGTTCCTCTAGACGCGCCAGCTGGTGACCGAGTGCGATTGCAAGCTGCTAGCTTCTGCCATCCAGGCGCTGAACGCGGCGCGGCCCGAGTACATCGCCTCCAGGGCGTCCCCTTCCGCGGATGCCGCCGATCAAGTGGTCCTGCGCAACGACCAGGACACGCTGCTGGCCAAGTGGAGCGGAAGCAACAGCCGCTCCTCGCTGCACGTCGACTGGCACGAGGAGGAGTGGGTCAGTAGGGGGTCACCGAGGGTCAGGAGTTCAAATGTCAACTCCTGGTTGATGTACGAGTGCTGTGTGTTTGCTGATGGATTTGTCTGGATTTATATGATTGTGATTGTTAGGTTTGTCCCTCTGTTGCCCGGTCTGCCGCAATATATTCCTGTGTTTTCTTCTTACTCATGCATTCCTCCCTTTATCCTTCTCTCCTACCCCCCCCCCCCCTCAGGAGAAGGTGTGGCTTAACGTGGATAAGAGTTTGGATTGCATCATCCAGAGGGTGGACAAGCTCCTTCAGAAGGACCGTTTGCACAGTGACCCCAGTCAGTGGGACTCATCCCCGGGTGAGCCACCCGGTGGCTGCAGTAAGAGAGGTGAACAGAAGACCAGAGCATTCTGGATCAACCCAGACCCCATGACACAGGATAAAGCCATGTCATCACCGCCTTCATCACCATCATCATCCCCGCCTCCTCCTCTGGTCCTCAGTCTGACTCCTGCATGCCCTGACAGAGTCCCTTGTAGGTTTTTGTTATTTTTTCCTGTTTTCCCCTTCTCCTTTTTTTTTTTTTGCTTTGTCTTACGTTATCATCCTGCGATCATATCCATCGTCATATCTCTTTTGGAATGAGTTTCATTTCATTTTCCCATCACAATGTTCGAAGGAACACTGTCAATCTTGCCGCTTTGCGATAAATATATCGATTTTTGTACATTGTAAAGCAGGCAGGAGACCCTTGACCTGGAGCGCTGCAGGCACTTTGTGTTTTTGAAGACGAGGTGTGTTGAAAATAACTGAAAAGGTTGATTGGCTCAGTTGGTCTGGTGCGCTGCATGGTAGGATAAAAAGCCTACAGTCCCTGCAGCACTCCGGGAGCAGGGAGGCCTTCCCGTTTGGAGACTGTAACGAGTCATGTTAGCGACTTATTCGGGTCACGTCTGCTCACGCTGTGTTATCAGAGCCTTGGGGCCCCACACGACCCTGTTACTCTGACCTTCTGTGTGCCCTGTGTTTACAGTAGCCAGCTAGCTTATGTGCTCATGGTTCTGTACTGTGTGTGCTATCTGCCATGTCCCCGGTGGCGCTCCCTAAATCACGCATGTGGCACCTCCACCCCCCCTCCAGGTGGCAGTTCCGGTGGTGACGAGGCTTCGCCAGGTAAGAGCTCCGTCCTCTCCCCCTGCCTCTCTGTCCCCCTGCCTCTCTGTCCCCCTGCCTCTCTGGCTGCCTCTTGCTCCAGCCCAGCGCCTCAGCACCCTCTAAACACTGTACGAGCGCTCCGTGTGTGGCGCGTCTCGGTCTGTTTTTGGAAACTTTTTGTCACGACTGGCTCCTCTTAGGAAGGCGGTAAAGGAGTTTAAGGGCCTCTCAGTAGGTTTCTCAGTAGGCTGCCACAGGACGGTGCTTAACGTATATCTGTTTGTGTGTGTGTGTGTGGCTGCGTGCGTCGTCCAGGGGAGTGGAGCGAGGCGCTCTACCCTCTCCTCACCACGTTGACCGAGTGCGTGGCCATGATGAGTGACAAGGCCAAGAAGTCCATGGTGTTCCTGTTGATGCAGGACAGCGCGCCGACCATCGCCATGGACCTCAGCCTCCAGTACCGACGAGATGTGGTCTTCTGCCAGACGGTCAGTGCTGTACACCCGAAGCGCGCGCGCATTTTTGGCCGGCAAAGTGAGAGAAACGGCGGCACCTGTCGAAACAATTCTAGTCAATGTATCTGAGGCTGTCGCCAAAACCAATAGAAAGTTTTAGACATTACCGTTCACACACTTACACCTTTCTGTGGGTGCGTTTCAAATAAATGATTTGTATTCTAATTCTTAGATTTTATTTAAACGGGCAAAGGGGAGTGGGACGAGAAGGCCCACCCGTAGCGTCGAGGCTGGTCGAATGATGCGTGTGTATAGTGAACGCTAACAAATGGAAATACCTGTCTCCAGCTCACGGCCCTGATCTGCGGCTTCATCATCAAGCTGAGGAACTGTCTCCGTGACGACGGCTTCCTCAGGCAGCTCTATACAATCGGCCTGCTGGCCCAGTTTGAGTCTCTGCTCAGCACTTACGGTAATGTCCCCGCTCCGCCGCCCTCTCCATTTCTATCTCTCTCCATGTCTTACTGGTTATATGTCGTCCAGGTGAGGAGCTGTCAATGCTGGAGGACATGTCAGTGGGCATCATGGACCTGCGGAACGTAACCTTCAAGGTAACCCAGGCGACGTCCAGCTCCGCCCCCGACATGTTGCCCGTCATCACCGGCAACCGGGACGGCTTTAACGTCCGCATCCCTCTACCGGTCACCATGTTCGACGCGTTGCCCCGGGAGATCCAGAATGGCATGCTGCTGCGAGTCCAGCCGGTGCTGTTCAACGTGGGAATCAACGAGCAGCAGACACTAGCTGAGAAGTGAGAGTGGAACGGAGGAAGTTGATCTCTGGTCCTGGATGGCCAAAACATTTCTGGGTTTTTTCTTCTAATCAGGCACTGATTTTAAACCTGGGACCAGGGCCGGTGTCAGAGTCAGTCATTTGGATTGGCATTTGTTTTCTGTAGGCGGGATTTTTTCTCCACAAGACAGTACTTTTTTAAAAATATTTTAATGGGTGTTAGTGTTATGTTAAAGACGTCGTTTTTTTTAACAAATCACCTTGAAAAGTAGGATTTGTAGTTTTTTTTGCACTTTAGTCAAACACCAATGTTTACCACCACCTGCCAGCTTTCCTTCTTTTCACTAGTGGCCAAATGTCTCTGCAGAAGGCATAGAACAGCGCCCGCTGTCTATATGTAGAGGATTTATCTGCTGGCATGTATGTCATGCTATTATCTATTTAGTCGGAGGGCATCAGATACATGGGTTTCCCATAGTGAGACAGAGGGCGCTGTTTCACTCGATTAGATGGGTTATCGGAGGCTCATGAGTCTGTGTAGTCTTGCGTCTTGATCAAGTAAACGTTACACGAACATTGTGTTTGGATGTACAAGGAGGTGCAGTAGGATGTGCAAGAAGGTATGGTAGGATGGGCCTGCTCCCCTTAAAGCCTAACCACTTGCTGATAAAATACCATCCAAAATCATGCTGAACATCCAGGTCTGGAAATGAAGTACCCTGATTTAAGAGACCGAAAAGGATAGTGAGATTTCTCATCTTCCTGTCTCTGCATTTGTAACACCTGGATGTCTTCTGTTGGGTTCAGGTTT
Organism: Esox niger; assembly: GCA_016801105.1. NCBI lineage: Eukaryota > Metazoa > Chordata > Actinopteri > Esociformes > Esocidae > Esox > Esox niger. The sequence continues at coordinate 25,778 of JACXGJ010004027.1, forward strand.
GGAGACACATCTCTGCAGGAGATCATTAACTTAGAGAGCCTGGGGAGACTCAGCTCCTACTACCAACAGTTCAAGGAGGTCCTACCAGAAGACTGTAAGTCCCTCTGACCTGACCAGACTCTTATGTCCATATAAAGGCCTGCTCTTAATGTTGACCTGTTGTAACCTCCCTGTCCGCAGGTTTGCCCCGGTCCCGTTCCCAAACATGTCTACCAGAACTGCTGAGGTTTCTGGGCCAAAACGTCCACGCCAGGAAGAACAAGAACGTGGACATTCTTTGGCAGGCAGCAGAGGTAGGCGATACTATTGTCATCGAATCACAGTGGTCTTAGACACTTCCCTGCATTACTGCTGTGTCAAACTTGATGGCGTCGTACCGACAGTTCTAAGGACTTATAAAGCGCGGCGCGAATTAGCACATCACGGTCCAGCGTGGTTGTTAGGGAACTGGTCGGCTGCCTCCACACTGAATTGTAGTAGTTGCCGTAGGACACACTGTTTACACGCAAGTACAGATTTGTGGTAACTTCCTGGTTAAGCAAGAACCGTGATAAGAAACAGAGCAGCTCGGCAGAATGTACTTAGGAGGACACATCCTGATCGAGTGTCCCTTGGCAGTGGGGAGTTTTATCGATGTAATTAATGACTGTAGACTATTCTCTCAAGGCACTTTGATTATGTGTATTTTACTAGACCGGTTCCAGGCTACATTGGAAATCACTAGGAGCCGCACGGTGTACTGTGTTTCACCATATCTCTTCCACCTACTGTAGATCTGTCGGCGGCTGAACGGCGTCCGTTTCACCAGCTGCAAGAGTGCCAAGGACCGCACAGCCATGTCGGTCACCCTGGAGCAGTGTCTGATCCTCCAGCACGAACACGGCATGGCTCCGCAGGTCTTCACTCAGGCCCTCGACTGCATGCGCAGGTAGGTGTCCAGCCCACGGCCCGAGGAAAAATTAAACACACCCACGCACGGCTCGTGTCATGTGCTGTCAGTGGCCCCTCCCATTGAAAGATTCAGACGACGAAAGGGTTACTGGTAATTACTCCTTTCTCCTGTCGTTGGCACCGGTCCCTCACGCGTCGTCGCCCTCTTCTCTGCTTGTCCAGCAGTAAAGTGTCTGTCTGTTGGTCCTGCCAGTTTGTTGAGAATGCTCCTCCATAATCTACTGACACAGCTTGCCTTCCATACGTTCACATCACCCCCCTCTCCAGCTCTCCTCCAACCCATCTTCATGTTCGTCCACACGGCTTGCTTGAAAAGGCTGGCCTGGAAGGGATAGAAGCAGGCTGGTGTTTTAGATCTCCGGATAAGGTCAGCCGAGGACTAAAAACCTTTTTTTTTTTATGGTTCCAAAGGAAGCCTGTGTAGAGCACGTTCTGCTAGGTGGAAAGTAGGAAGCTGGCCCATAACTCCTTGCATGGTCACTCGCTTCTATTTTCACATGGCTCTTTTTCTATCCTTGCTTTGGAAAAGGCACGTCCAATTTGAAGTGCAAGGCATTCTGGGAAAAGACACGCTTGTGTTGCATGGCTGGAGATTGGCAGGCTTTCCCTCCCCACATCGACCATGTCCGTCCTGTGTCATGTGAACATAGTGATTCATCGCTGTGTCTTCTTGTACCGATTTTTATACTTTCTTTCACAGAAATGCAGAACATTTTTCTTAATTTTCTCTTCTCTGTTCTCTCTCTCCTCCTCTGCTCTGACGATGCATTTTGTCTGTGATTTCTCATGTTTTGGTTGGAATGATTTCGGTGTGGTTGTTTAATATGGTTTCGGAACTCCTTTCTGGCTGAATGGATTTGACTTCACCTTTCATTCCCATCGTCGTGGCCTCGTGATCACGTGGGGACTGCCACCCCGCGGTCGTCTGTTGATTTGCCACGCGGCGACCGCACCGTTCATACCACCATCTCTATCACCGTCACCACCTCCACATGGCCGCTCTGTTCCCGCCCGTCCACCCACGTCGACTGCCCCGGTTGGCTGCGTCCTCCCTCCCTCCCTCCCCCTCTCCACAGCATTGGGACCAGGGAGGGGGTCATCCAGAAGAATCTCAGTGGCCTGTTGCCTGTGCGCGACTTGAGGCTGGACCCCAGCCTGCTGTACTCCCTCCCCCTGCTGGCCCTCAGCCCCAACCTGCTGGTCGTCTGGCTGTTCCTCAGCGTCGCCTACTTCCTGGCAAAGCTCCGCTGCAGCTGAACGCGCTGCCCCCCACCCCAGCCCCCTATCCACCCCCTCTCAGACAGTTCAGACAGTGAGCCCTCCCCCGCGACTGTGTATGACAGTCAGGCGGTCGGGAAGAAAGGCAACTTTTTAAGTCCGTCGGTCCAGGAGTCAGTCTTTCTGGAGCTCAGCTGGGAGAACCTGTCATAGGTCAAGACCCAACAGCGTTTGCCTGACTGGACTGTATGTGTGTCACTCAGCTAACCTAACAGCTGTTCCGCCCAACCCTTCCAGCATTTTTCCTGCCCTGCTTTCTGTCCTAACCAATCCAGTGGAAGCAGAAGGCTGATCTAAAGATCTATATAGTCCTCCTACTGTATGTGACTGGTACTGTTAGTCTTCTGCCTTATTTCTCATTTAACACATTGTGTTACACTGGTCATATATATTATCAATGAAGGCATGGAGAGAACCTTTGTGAAAATATTGCCGCTTAGAAGATTTAGCTTAATTGAATGGAAGTGTTGTGTTCAATGAGTTTCCTGTACAATGCGTTTTTTTTAAACCATTACACAGTTAGGACCATGCTATGATAACAAGATGAAGTCATGGATCTTTTGGTTTTGCACAGAGCTTATCAATCATGCAAATGTTCTGGCTTGCTAGATGTTTGTCTTCCATACTACTTGCAGACAGCACAAGCCAAGGAAAGGCTTGGCCATGCAATATCAAGCTGATGTAGTTTTGATATGGCAGCCATTCTGTTGTTCTTCCTCAAGTCTTCCTACTCTTACAGGAGGCAATCGTGTTCGCTTTCACTTAAATGCACTTTTTATTGTTGTTGTCTGCCTCTTCGTGAAGATTTGCTTGACTTGCCAGTTGACGCAGTTTAGTCTCTCATCGATGCAAATTCAGCTGGTTAAATCTGGGAATGTATGATATTTCAGGGGACATTTCTGACTTGCTTTATTATGCAGTGAAGATTTATATCACATGCTGCATTTACTTAAAACAGGATTTCTGTGGTTTTGGGGGATTTTTTTCAGTTTGTATCCAATTTTATTTCTTTACAAAAATGTTCTCTTTACTCCAGAGTTTGTACATCTGAATTTGTTCTCCTGTGAAAATGTTTACCGGTACAATTTCAGTTACAGGACAAATAGTGAGAAGATGTAAAGTAGGTACATGGCCTCATCTCCAATGGCCCCATATTTTCCATGAGCCACTGGCAGTGTGGCTACCTATGGGGAATAGGGGATGACTTGAGACCCAGACCATCATTGTTGTGCCAAATTCTTCAGATGATGGTTAGATCCAGCTAGTGGGTCTTAGTTTAGGTCAAAGTGGGACCTCCAAAGCTCCCAGTTGCCCATTTCAGACCCGCTTCTGCAGAGAAGTGCTATAGAACTGGAATTCACTAGCAGGCACTTCGACTTGTTTCTTAGACTTGCACTCTGGGCTTTCAGTGTCATTTGTACCGTGGCTGCTCTGTTATCCCATTGAAACATTTAGCAATGCAATGGCATATGCAGTCGTTAATAACAGTTTTGGTGGTATTATCATTAAGCAACCCCATTGTCTTTATTTTAAGCAGAATAACACCTTCAGCGTTGTGTTATGTCCCAAGACAGCCACACTCAAGCCAATCTAAAGTGACCTACTAAAGAAATGGACCATCAGTTCCAAAATAGCCTCCGCTGGGAAATTCTCACTCTTCCACCCTCCATCTTCAACTTGTAGACCCCTTACTATTTCAAATTGGGGCACGCTTTGGTTTTAGTGGTTCGGTTTGGTTGAGCTGTATGAAAGCTGGATATGCCTCTTATGCGTGACTAATAGGAGAGCTGGATTTGATTGTGTATTCAGGTGAGTGCTATAGTTTGGGACAGGGTCTTAACTGATCAATAATATTAGTATACATTTTTACTGTTTACGTTATAAACAAATGAGAAAGTATATGCAGTATTTATTTGTCAATATTCTACAGTATTTACTTTTTCAGTTTTCCATATCCATCATGTAAATAATGGAACTTTATAAAATCAGATATTCTTGCTGATTTAGAACTACCTCTATTTTCCCATGAAAACTACATCTGATTTACCGCCAGGAAACAGATCTGCCATGAGTCCCATTAGTATGCAGCCCTTGACTGTAGGACTTCGGCTGTGCTCCAAAACCTATTTCATTATAATACACAGTGCACTAACTTCAACTCCTGCTGGTTGGTGAAGATTATAAATATGCATTGTACTAATAGCTTGTCCACCAGTAATTTGGATCCAGGCAGAAATACTGTGCACTCACACATAACTTCCCAGGCCAGAACTTGTTCTGTAGGCCTTTGTCTTTGGTGCCAGTTCTGGGAGTTCTTTTAAAATTACACTTGGTTCTTCCGGATTTTTTTATTGGGATGAGGAAATCCACTCCCATGAATGTATTGTAACCATGAAAAAGGTGAATCCGGGAATATTTAAACTTGATCCAAGATCATGTCTCAATTCTGACGTTTTAATTTTTTGTTTTTCTTGAATTCCTTATGAGGTTTTGTAAAAGCAACTTCATGAGAAAATAATCAAATGACTATTGAGAATATTCATGTATTTATATTGCTGTGCATTATATTTAAATACTTATATCTAAATGCTTAAATTTGCCAGATATATTTATTCATATGTAGAGTTTGATGTGATTTAGACTTAATCATTATGCAGGTGTCACTTTTTTCACGAGGGACAAATTCTAGTTTCTGTTTCAGGTATCTTTGTATTCGTCCATGGGTGTGGTACTTAGCCATTGCAAAACAATATCAGGATGACTCTTTCTGGATATACTCTGAAATGGTATACTCTTCTCCCTGTATCTCGTGATCGCTTTTCTCTGGACAGTGCAATAACAGTCAGTGAGTCCCCCAAAGATTCAGCTTTAATGTTATGTAATAAACGTCATGCCAAATGTGTAGTACGGTGACAGTTGTAACTGTCATTGGATTATTTGAATAGTGCAGTTCTCTATTTTGTTTGCTGAAAATGTTGCAATGGAATTATAATGTAGAACGTCCTTTCGAGTATCTTGTTGTTTGCTGTTTCGTTGTGCTTTTTGATGGAAACCTTCAGGAAAGCCGAAGGTCTGGTGAAATCCTGATAATAGTACCCTCTCCCTCCCCGTACTGCCATTCCACTGACCGCTCACATCAGCTGTTGCTTTCATGTTTCTTTGACAGTGGCTTCAAGGTATTGGGTGGGTGGGGGGGTTCTCATTGTCTTTTAACACATACCCTTTATGTTTTGTTTCCTTCACTTTGCTGTCATCCTCTCTATCTGTGCTTGGCCCCCACTCCCCCCTCCCTTTCCCTGCCTCCTCTTTCCCAGTGAAGGCTGCAGACGGGAGAACACCATGAAGAATGTGGGATGTCGCAAGTATGCTTTTAACTGTCTGCAGCTCAAGGCCTTCCCCAAACATTACAGGCCCCCCGATGGAACGTTTGGGAAAGTCGAGACTTGATTTGAACAAAAATCTATTCTCCTGTATGTAATAAGGACAACTACAAGAGCAGACAAACAGATTTTCCGCAATAGCAATGTTTAGATGGTCTTAGACTAGTTGCTTATGACCTGTGGTAAATATCTGTGCACTGAGTCGATGCATATTTTCCATTTTATACAGTATATACAGAGTGTATATATGGAATGGGAAAAATGCCAAACTACTGCTTGAAAAACAATATACAATGTATTCAGACCTCACATATCTTCTAGATTGTTCTGAAGTTCTAGATATTACCGATGTGCCAATTGACACTGTTAGGTAACATCATGCTTTTAAGTTAGTCAAGATATCCCAAGGAGGTATTTTTCCTGATGAGATAGGGTTTTCTCCAGATTTTTCATCATTATACAGACTGAGCCAGTTGGTTCAGAGATTCATGCTATCTAAAGCAGATCTCAACATCCTGGGCCAAAATTGTTCCATGCAATGTTATCTCATCCCATAGTTGACATGTAAAATGGGGTTCATATATTTTGTTGGGATCCCTGGCCATAGTCTATGCATTTCTGAGTAATTTTTTAGGGATGGTTGGACTACACTGTACTAAACATGTCAAACCGGGCCCCAGTCCTGCTTGTCTGATGGACTTGATGAACAAATCCTTCCCCATGTGGATTTAGCTGCACTCCAATGAGACTGCAATGGCAACATAAGACCAACCAGATCTTTCATTGCGTCTTAGGTGCCTAACCTAAACTACTGTATCCCTTTTCAGTTTTGTAAAACTCACTTCTAACCGTTTGCCTGACAAAAGAAGGAGTTTATTTAGTGTTTTGGATGTTCTAAAACGATTTACTTTCATCTTTAACCAAGTAAATTTTCGGGAAGGAGTTGGGTTTGCGGGCAGCCAGTGAAATAATACTGTATGATACAGTATCTGCCCCTAAAGAAAATGTTGAGCTGTTTTGTCCTGTAGTTTTTTTGCAAGTGACGGCCAGCAGAACCTTTGAGAACCTTGCATTACATATGTTGTATTTTTCTGTTATTTTTGGACAATCGCTGTAATTGACCAGGTTGAAAAAAATCTGTAAAATTGTGATCTGTATTGAAGTTACATTGTATATCAGTCAGGAAAACAGTGCTGCTCAACAATAACATATTTGTAATGTCTGTTTTCATCACAAAAAAGTAATGTGAACTTCATTTCTTTGCATTTTCTTTTTTAAATGAGCAATTTCATACACAGCTGAGATTAGTCATGTGTATGCATGTTTCAGAGCTTCACTTATGTTTGAACAGGCACCTCTACTGCATACATCAGGATTTACCCCTAAGCTCAGTTGTGAAATGCAGTTTGTGTAAATGTATTGTAATGCATAAAATACACTTTCACGCTTTTATTTTTAAAATTATTGAAAAGATATTTTTTGCTATCTGCAGATTTTATTTTGCATTTCAGTACCTTATATTGTATAAATCAATAAGCATTGGGATAGTATTTCTATTTTCTTTTTATTGTAATGATCGCATATCTTTTATCACACACTGAGATATGATATCTCTATAGGCTTGAATATTGGTATGAATTATGTTTTGATTAATATCTGATGCTAATAAAAAAATTGAACATATTTTTTTGTTTTGGAAAACTTGGAATTTTATCAAGATGTTGGGTATTGAACATGGCAGAATGGACATATGGCCTTTTTGAGAACATGATACAGGAGACGTTCAAGCTGATCACTTTTTTAAGATGTTGACCGACACGGTCATACCTTCCCGAGTGTGTAACATGGGAGAAAAGTATCCATCTTGGGCAGTATGTTTTTTGACTGAGTGATCTAAAAGATCATGACATTTTGTCTGCAGTCCACTTGAAGTTGCTGCAGTTGCTTCACATACCAGGTCCCATTGTCTGGAGTATGGTAGACTAAAACAAGTTTTCTTTTATAAAATGTTGCCTGTGCCTATCGGACCAATATTTTCCATATCACAATGACATTTCCATGCTTGCAAATGTTTGAATGCATGGAATATTTTTATTCTGTTTATTTTTCATTATTATGAAGTCACTACAAAGCGCTTGATGCGCAGCTTTCTTCCTACAAAGTTTCTAAACTGGGTGACTCCTTAGTTGAAGTGAAAGGTCGTCTGCAAAATGTCCGTTGTTATAGTGTAGAAGAAGTGGAGATGACAGTGGAGCGATCCATTGACATTCAGTCAGAACAATATGAATCGGGGTTCAACATATTTAGATTCCTAAAATACAGTGCTATTTGAGAAGAGAGTGGCATCAACATTTGCCTTATTGTTATTCAGAGTTGGAGGTAATTTATTTATTCGATTTTTTACAAAGGAGGCTAGGCTAGAGTTGAACTAAGAAGTGCAGAGTGAATGCAATTCTACACAGCTGAAGTGTCCCCATTTGTAACCTTTATGAAACATTTAAGTTATAGATTATTAGTGGTACATTTTGTTAAACATACCTGAAATATATAGATCATATGTTTATTTTTTTCAAACTTAAGAATACGTACGAACATTGGTCTTAAAATATTAACTGGACTAGAAAAAGGCTGTCTCGATGACACCCCAGTCCTGACGGGGGCAGTAAGGCTTTGATTAGCTGATAGAAGAAGAAATCCACAGTGGCTGCGATTCCGTGGAAGGACGTCTTTTTTGTTTTGATTATAGAGCAATGGCTTCTCTGGACGTTGGGTCGACTTACTCAAATTATACAGACTTTCATAATGCAGTCACTGAATTCGAAAATGAGAATTTTGTGCAGTTTTACCGCCGCGATGCAAGAACAATAGAAAAAGTCAAACGATTATATCCAAGGCACTATTACAATCCAGAGTTGAAGTATGCGAACATACATCTGGCTTGTGTACACGGTGGCAAAAAATTCTTATCACATTCTAAAGGAGTGCGTCCGAAAACGAGGTAGCTAGCTATATTATTTCTAGAGCCCCATTTATGAATTGTTTAAATATGCGTGCTTTGTTTTGCTTGTGTCCAGTTTTAGACCGGTATATAACATTAAAAGACCCATTCACTGTGATCTGATCAGATCCCTTTGCTGTAAATAAACAAGATCCAAATGACGGGTTTAGTAAAATCAGGTGTATGCAGGACTACACGCTTGTAACGGACATTCAGCCTGCAATAGATCTGCTGACTGCATATATCTGTGACTGATGGGGTCGCTATTTTATAACCACCGTCTTCTATCTCTATAAAGTTTTCAAGATCACTGCATTTTTAATAATGAAGTATTTTAACTGTTAAAAACGACATGGTTAAAATAGGCTGATTGTTTTCGCAGTACCTGCAAAGTTGGATGCCCAGCATTCATCAAAGTCAAAACTACAAAGGATGGAGAGAGATTAGTTGTGAAGGATATTGTCAAAATACACAACCATGACGTCAGTGAGGTGAGTGGCCTAGGTAATGGTATTAATGATGGCAACGGGGTTGTTTCATATAATTTTTTATATTGAACATTAATTTTGTCACTCTAACTGCAACCCTTATGATCTGATACCTTGCCCAAGAGCAGTCAGAAAGTGGCTTTTTGGCCCACAATACTCAGGATGTAGTGGAGGTGTTAAATGTTTTCCTTCTGCATTTTCCATCCTAGTGTTGGATATCTTAGTACCTGGGCCCAATCCAGTACTTCTGCATGTTGCTAATAATGCTTTCATGTAGAAGTTTGCCTAAGCATTCTCCCTGTAATTTCAAATGTTATTGCATTACATGGTGGGTTTTTTCCCTGGTAAATTCAGCTGTTCAGTAGATTCCCTCATTAGGTTATAGCAAATAGCGAAATAAATGCTGAACCACAAGCACTAGTGGCAACAGAGACTTTATGAACACATTTTGTTTTTATCTATAACAGATCTTTACTTGAAGCTTTTCAAACACTGCACTGTACTGACATCTGCTGGTTAATAATAACTATTCTGTTATGCATTGTTGATGTTTATGCAATTGTCTTTCTAGCCGCTCAATGAAAAATAACGTGCACTTCAATAGTATAAATTCCCTTATATAGCAGGTATTGATTGGCTGTGGTATATCAGATCTTGAATCCTTAATGCTGATTGGCTGATAGCCGTGGTATACACAGAAAGTGATTGAATTCATGTGGAACATCAATGATTTCAGGAAGTCTTACACTTACTGCGGCTTATCATAACAGTATCACATGTAATTACAACTACTAATTGTGATGTTTTTTTCCATTTTATTGTTGCTCAGGCTGCATTTAGGCACTACCCCAGGAAAAGACAACTATGTCCTGCTGAACGTGCCAAGTGTTCAGAACTGCTGACAAAGTATGATGGCAACAAAAGACTGGTAATAGAAGATCTCACCAAAGTAACTGGAAAAGTCATCCTACCAAAGGACATTCACAACATTGCAGCAACAGTGAACTGGCCTGCAAAATTTGAGAGAAAGAAAAAGGAGAAAAAAGTTGTTATAAAGGGGATTCGAATGGTGATGGACACTGACACAAAGCTAAGAGAACAGGCAAGAAAAAGGCGGCCTGGGTGTGGTTAGTATTTTTGATACAACACGGTTATGTTAAGGACTGAACATTTCCATAGCGTTTCCACAACATTGAGAACAAATCTCACACACGATTGACCAGCTTTTGCATGGAAATGCACAAAAGCAAGTGTATAAAGCATCCCTTTTATACAATCAGCCATCAGAGCTGATGACCTTGTATTATAACAAATAAAAACTAAAATGCCAACCCTGCCCCAAAAAAGCCTGTTCCTAAACAAAAGAACAGCATTCAGGGTTTCAAACAGAGCCTTCATTTAGTCATTGCCAATTCTTTGTAGCTTCCCTGCTCAGGCTTATGATAACATCATACATTAGTTATTGTAATGTCTTCTTCGACATGTAACAAGTGACTAGTTCTAGCAACCGGCACTTGTCTTTCCAAAAGGCGCGGAAGCATCACCAGTCAGACTTATCGTCAGACACAACCATCCGGGTAAAGATGTGATGACCGTCTTTTCTGGAAATGAATGTCCTTTTTGTGTTAATGCTGTTCTGATGTGTCATGTTGTCTTATTCAAGCTTTAAAGGATCCAAGGAGGACCAAGAAGAAACTGGTGCTTGATGTGGACACCGGGGTGGATAATGCTCTGGCTATCATGATGGCTTTGGCGGCCCCCAGTGTGGAGGTGCTGGGCATCACCTGTGTAAGCGGAAACACCTCCCTGGAAAACGCCTGCAGGAACACGCTGCGAGTTCTCAAGGTCTGCCAGCGGCTTGAGGTAGGTCTGGCCAGTTCACTTGTAATTTCATGAAGCGTTGAGAAATTTGCGTCACAACTTGGATAATCTCTGATGCGTTGTGTTAGATCCCAGTTTTCGGCGGAGCGGCCGAGCCTCTATTGGGCCATCCCCTGAGGGCGGGCTCCTTTCACGGGAAGGATGGACTCGGGGACGCCCCTGACCCAGATTCCCCGGGAATGGAGCTAATTCAGACAGAAGGGGCTGTGGAAGCCATCATCAGGCTGGCTAATGAGAACCCTGGAGAGGTACAGTAGGTGGAAAAAGTTAGGTTCCTAGGCTGAAACCAACCCAAGCCATCCTAGATCTCCACAGATGCCTAGAATCTAAACTAAAAGGTTCACCGCCTATCTGCTTATGTGATGCAGATTGACTCTGCGGTTTCTCTGTCTAGGTTTGCCTGGTTGCCACTGCCCCGTTGACCAACTTGGCCCTTGCCGTGAAGATTGACCCCACCCTCCCTCAGAAACTGAAAGGGCTTTTCATCATGGGTGGCAACACGGACTGTAAGGCCTTTAATATGAGAACAATATATAGCTTTGTCAAAAAGCAGGCTTTCCTATTACAGGAAGTCTGTTAGCAGAAAAACTGCTGGATGGGTGGAATCCACTGTAAATCATTGACGCCTTGCAAAATACCTTGCTTGGACTGAGCTCCAGCAGTGCTCACTAGGTTAGGGCAGTGAGTGCAACAGGATGGCTGGGAAATCACTGATTAAAATATCGACATAGAATTTTGAATGGAGAGCACACTGGGTTTTCCATTGACTGGGATGTTGCAAACTATGTATATCGTGAACAGTGATTTTGGAGAATGACCAGGTGTGTTTTGGGTATTGCAGCAAGGGGAAACTCCACAGTGTGTGCAGAGTTCAACTTTGCTGCTGATCCCGAGGCTGCTTACATTGTCCTGAACCGCTTCTTCTGTCCTACCTACATTGCCACCTGGGAGTTCTGCTGTGAAAACAAGCTACCATGGGTAAGGCCAAATGCTTTGGTCATTTACCCGCATTCAAAACACAGGACCAGGTTTATTGTCAAAAATGGTTTAGTTCACTTAAATCTGATGGAGAGTTGAGGGCAATTTAAATGGAGATTTCCAATGGTTCATGCAGATGATTGTATCACCTGCTGTATTACCTCATAGATTTTTCTGTGTAGCAATTTGATTTGCAACTCATCCTTTAAGTCCCCACATCCCCTGTCTTCCCTGCTCTGCAGTCGTTCTGTGACAAGTGGCTGGCCCAGGACAGTGACAAGGCCCGCTTCATGAAGAGCATATTCAAACACACCATAAACACTGTGGCCTCTAGCACTCACTGCTTTCAGAGGGAGATGATGACAGGCCCGGGCTTTGTTTCGTGCAACTCGTACGCCATTGCGGCGGCCATTGATGACGGCTTTATGTGGGTGTCTGAGCCGGTGGCGGTGACAGTAGAGCTTCAGGGGACCTACACCCGGGGCATGATGGTCCTGGACAAGTTGGGAGTTTTGGAGAAGGAGCACCAGGTCTTTATCATGAAAACTGTGGACCTGGAGAGCTTTAAGTGTCTGTTGATGGACTCATTGAAGTAACCAGGACTGGTAACCAAGCTTGTATCTAGGCTACTATTCCATATTGGTTTCCTAATAAGCTAAAGGATTGTGCATTTTATATTGTTGTAGAGATAATGTAGATAGGTGTTTTGGTATAAGATGTTTTGACAAACTATTAGGTTCACATTTTCTGCAATGTTTTACTTTCCAATTTTGTCATACCGTATATATGGTCAGCAGCCAAATGCCATGGTTTTTCTCAAATCATATGAATGACCTTTTTCATATGGCATTTTCCTTGTTTGTTTTTATTTAAAGAAAATCTGGATCAACTAAAACTTTTTTTATTGAAATTGTTCAGAAGTTTACATTCTGACAAACCTCTTATATTCACATTCACCACTTCCCATTACTTACCCACCTTTAGTAAGCGGGATTTTCAGTATGTCGTTTAAAAATAAAAGGAAACAGATCATCTTAGAAACAATCCACAATCAATATATCTTACAACCAAAGTATTTACAAAGTGTACAAAACCGCATCCATTCAAACTCCAACATGAAAGCATTGTCCATTAGTCCTTGGAGCCCATTGCCAGGTAGAGCCACTGTTGACTATCAGTGGCCTTCTGGTCCTGACCCAGTGTGTCTACTGGACGCGGTACTTGTAGAACCAGCAGAGGCCCTTTGTGAAGTTCCATCCCAGGGAGAGGGAAAGGATGTAGAGGATACCCAGTAGGGCGAAGGGGTAGAGCAGAACAACTGTGTTCTTCAGATGGGGCAATGCTGCAAAGGAGTTGGAGACAAGGGAGCATGGTAAATACTGAGGTCAGTCAACAAACTGGATGTCGTTATAAGGCAAAACCGAGGCAACCAGCCTCACCGTTGTATCCCAGGAAGGTGATGTATAGATAGTAGCCGATAGCTATCAGCCACAAACTGTTCCCCACAAAGTATCCCAGGAACCAGTCTGACTTTATCACTACTATATCTGAAACCAGCAGAACAGAGATCAATTAGACACCAGTACAATATGTTGAGACAAAAACCATGCAGGACAAAATTAGGCCTGCTCCAGTCACATTCTCCATCAGCTAGAAAGTCCCACATTGCAAAAACATATATTGGTTTAGAAGACAAGATGAAACTACCAGTTCTAAACAGTGGAAACAAAAATGTTCATCCCCATTCCCAAATCACCTGCTGAACACCCAAACCTAATTTTGAACAGGATTGTGTTTGGTGGTGATGCCTTCAGAAAAGGTGAGATCATCTTTTCTGAACAGTGTATTTTCAGCAATTTCCTTGGTGTGATCACATAACCGGATTGCACCTTTAATACTCTGCACTCACGGTTTATAAAGAAGAGCTGTAGGAAGTGCAGAATGACTAGCAGGGGGTAGAAGGCATTGAGATGCACATCAAAGGCGTAGCCCCACTCCACATCAAAGTCTTTACTGGGTTGCTTCAGTAGGTACTTATTGGTGACAAACCTGGGCACACACAGGGATGTAAGGGCCTTTTAGAAGAACACGGGGAAGGACTACCAATTTTAAACAAACAGCTCTTACAGTCCTAGGCTTCCAATCCCAGCCCATTCCATATTTCTTACACCCATCTAGCCCTTTCAGATGGGAACATCGTTCTACTCACCACATGAGAGTGGAGATGAGCAGGCCCACTCCGATGCAGTCTATGAACACCACCCAGAGCAGCAGTTTCAGCGTCTCCACGAAGCCCATGTCCAGCACCAGCCCGAAGCCCAGCGTAGACACTACACACGGGACCCACGGGAGAAGGTAGGTATGTCACCCACTGGTCAACTGAATGTCACTTGAAAGGAAAAAGCCTAGGAACATCCAATTTGACAACCTGCTACATTGTATCATACAAAGCCTGATGAATCCTAAGGACGACATGCTCAGCACAAACTATTGGACAAGCCAAACTCAGTAAGTGGAGGGCCACAAAGTACCAGTGTTAGATTCAGATTACTTTGCCTTGATTATACCTACCGCACAACCAGACGCTCAGTAACACCAGAAAGGCTGGGTCGTCCCTGGCCCACTGGTCCTTGGTCTGCTTCCTGTAGTGGAAGTTGCGGTAGACTCTCTGGGGTGAGGTGAAGAGATATAGCATCTGCCACATGGCAAATTCAAAATCCATAGCTTTGAAGTGAAGCAGCCTCCTCAGGTATTTGTAGCGCTTGGCACCCGCTGTGTGACGGGCCGCGTCGCGGGCGCTAAGGCTTCCGTTCTGCGACGCGGTGGTTGGCAACATTGCTGGAAAACATGGCAAGGGTCATATCTTGCACAGATTATGTCTACAGAATCTGATTTATAGTTGAAGGCCGTTAGCATAGGCCTCCGCTGGCGATTACCAATTGGTACAGTGTCGATTTAACAAGTACATAAAGTGATTTCATTAACTTAATTGAAACATCACAATCGTTTCTGTTTATCTGTCTGTTTGGATATACTGCTGGCTAGATGCAGATTTAGACTGCTTGACTCAGTCAAATGTAGGACACACTGTTTACAGATCTGTGTTCATCCTTTTAGCAGTGTTTCAAAGTAACAGACCAAGTAACTAATAGATGGCTCTGCCCAAAATAATTTAGCAAAGTTATTTTTGCCTCACAACTGTCATACCACAATCAAGTTAAACAAAACTAACTATTGACGTAGGTACATTGTTTGCTAGCTCGTTCGCTATCGTTGTCGTTGTCTGACTATGCTGGCGTTTACCTAAGGACTTATAATTTGTTGGCCTTATTGCAAGTTAGCGAGAATTAAAATATACTTGAAATAAATATATACACTGGAATAAACGTACCTGCGGAACCTCACCTATTATTTAAAGAATGCTCCTCTACCTCTGGTGCCTAGGCAAAAACCACTCTTCCGGACAAACTGAACACGTAGAAACTTCCGGTACGTGACGACTAGCACGCCCTTCGACTTTGAATTTTGGGAATTGTAGTCAAAAACAAAATGCGCAATATCAAAATATCACCACTTCTCTCTGACCAAAACTAATTGTAAGAAGTGCAATTAAAAAGACATATTTACAGCATATTTAAAGCACAGAATGCTTAAGAATTAAATGGTTGATAATGAAACAAATTCACTAGACAGAATACACTTTACTATAGATACTGTATTTATTGGAGACAAACATTGAGACTGTAATTACAAAACGAATAATAGTGGTTAGAGGAGTACAGAATTGCCAAAGAAGTTCTCAACATATTCTTTAAATCAAGTAGTTCAAAAGAATACAGTCAGAAACAAAACGTTATTTGATTAGTCTAATGCATACTCTCTGTAGCAACCTTTTATCAGCCTTGAACACTCACACACAATCGCACACACTCCCACAGAAGCGCGCACACACACACACACACACACACACACACATGCATTGCTTTTATTCCTTTGTTTTGTTGCTCCAGGCCAAAGATTTCCTCTTGGCAAGTTCCATCCAGGTTGGCTGGCCTCGTTGTTGTGATGATGATGGATGTGACGACAATGGGGAGGATAAACAAGACATCTCCGTCTTTTCTATGTCAATCTCAGTGTGACAATTTCCAGATTCCATCTTAGATAAAACACATGGATAACAGATTACCAACCGAACCGCTCATATCACATCTCAGTTACAAAACTATGACTTACTCTGTTTGGATCGGGAATTTTTCCTTACTACCTGACCTGACCAGGAAAAAGCTCTTAGCCCTAGCTGGGCCACAAAGCCTTAACATGTCAAATATTTACCTTAGTCGCAGATAATATTGTGCTGTCGGCCCATTTCTCCACAGGCATCTTCTCAGCTTTCTTTACATAAGTGGAGGATGTTTTCGACACTCTTAGAGTTGGCAAGTGAGGCTGGCAGGACAGTTGTGTGGCCTGTTGAGCTGTGACTTGCTGTGCTGGTTGTGACGCAGTCTGCGTGTAAGGCTGTTCTGAGGGGGATGTTTTGAGCTGAGCTGTTAATTGCAATCCCCATAGGTTTGTTCTGGTGGTTGTTATTGGTTGAGACGTTGGCTGTACTTCGCTGTGGGAGGTTTGTTTTTGTGAAGCTGTTTGTGTGCCTGGCTGTGATTGTGATGGAGGCGGCATTGACTGCAGAGCTGTTGGTTGGAATCTTGTTTGTGGGGCAGAGGTCAGAGGTTGACGTGGGGACGGGGTCGGCTGGGGTGTTGTTTTCCCCCCTGTCCCAGGCTCTGACACTGGTGAAAGATTCTGTAAGAGACTCCTGGACTTCTCCCGGGCCATGGACATCCAGACAGGCTCTGATCCAGCCGACCCAATGGACTCAAGGCTGTCTGTCCCTCTCTGGAGCTCCAGAGCAGGTCTGGAGTAGGAGCCATTGTCTGAGGAGCAATCAGTGACAACGTATTTGAAATCAAACTACTAATAATAATACTGTACCGACACCATTGGAGGGGAAATGGCCCGCTCCAGTTCAAGTGGTTATTACAGTGTTAATACTAAGTGTTTTGAGAGAAGTGGTAAGTGCTTCAGAAGTGATATGTTACCCAGGTCTAGAAAGGCATCTACTAGAAGCTCAGTATCACCATTATCTACGGAAGGAACCAAGACAGGGCCTAGAGATGAATACATAATGTTGGAAGAGGACCTACATTAGAGACAAAGTATTCTATCATGAATGAGTTAGAAAACAGTATTAGTCTAACTAGAGTTAGTTTGTGCAGTCATGGAATAAAACTTGATTAATTCCAACTCCTTATGACATTGTAGAGTAGTGGTTCTCAGCTCCAGGTCTCTGGACAAAGAGCTGGTTTTCACTCCAGCCCTTAACCATGAACTGATTTAGACCTGGGACACCAGGTGAATGCATGTTACTGACTGGTCAAATAGTTAATTACCAGCACTTCGGATTCCCAGGGTTGGAGATGAGAACCACTTTTCTAGAGCACATACCGCTTAGTTTCAGGGGTTTCGGCATGTCTTTCTGTCTGATTCTTTGAGTCGTGAATGGCGGGGTGGCCGCGGAGGAAGGGGTGCATTCAGTAACTTGTGAAAGTTGATTCTTCGAAGCCTTATTGGCCAAGACACCGCTGATCTCAAAACCCGTGTCTGATTCGCCTTTGACTGGTCCTGCTGTTGACCTGGTAAGGACCTCTGCACTGTAACGCTGAATCCCGAATTCTTGGTCCCTTTCCGAGCGATACTTCAAAGAATGGGAAGTTGTGCGTAGCTTCACTCCGAAAGCACTCCTCTCTGGCTCGTTCTCCTCCCTTGTCTCACTCTGTACATCGTGTTTCTCTCCTCCCCTCACTCCTGTATCGGGGAATGTCCTCTCCTGGGGTGAGGGGTGTGATTGGGTCCCTATCAGGCCTTTAGAGGCGGTCTCCTCTAGGTTCATTTTGTTGGCTATCAAACCCTCCCCTCCTCTGTCTTCTCCTATCTTCTCTCCATCTCTGGTCCCTGTGTGGCCACCTCCAGTGGTTATTTGGGGATGTTGTCTCTTGGAGGAGATGGAGAAACTGGGGGATCCAGACAATTTATCTTCTTGGCCAGAAGGTGGACCTGTAGTTAACTGAACCAGATCCCGTTTGGGGTTTTCTTTATGAATGCCAAAAGGTGGGATTGAGAAAGCAGTGTGTTGGGGAGAGTTGCTTGAGTCTTCTTGGCTAACATTCTGCATGTCCCTTCTCAAACTGTCTCTCTTGTTAGCCACAATATCTGATGTATAGACAGGACTGAGACAACTGGAGAGTGTCTTCTCAGATGTAGATCTAAACCTACTTCCTTGGAAGGAATAGGCCAGGGTGTCTTTCTTTTCTTGACTGGGGGGTTGGACCCAAATGGGTTCTTGGAGCTTCTGGGGCTCATCTACTGCAGTTGAAATTGGGGTGAGCTGGCTGGGTGTGTCCAGGAGAGAGCTCTTGGTAATCGGCTCTGTTACAGAAAAGAGGTCTGCATCGAAGGGCAACGCCTGGAGATAGAGAGGATTAGTGGTGATGTGTCCCTCTGGTTCAGAGACCTCTTGTCTCCATGATACCTCTATCTGACCACCGGGGGGCGCTGATGGCCAGAGTATCTCCTGTGGGTCTTTAGGAGATAAAGGTAAAGGTGGCTCCCTGTCCTCCTCTTTCTCCTCATCTTCAACTTCCTCCAGCTCTTCCTCCCTTTCAGACAGGGGCTGGTCCAGGTCACTCAGGCTCTCTGAGCCAGGTCTACTTGATCTCTAATAGCACAGGAAAGAAACACTTGCTGAAACCATGGTCTGATATTTCACCGTAAGAACTGGAGATTCAAATGCTGCCCAGGGCCCACTGTATTATTTCGATTTGACATCATAGAGTGACATCCTACCGAAGGTCCTTTCCTTCCCTTGGTGCTCGCTCTCTGGTTCCTGGGTTTGACAGACATGCGGTGGCGGGCAGCAGAGCTGTCAAGACTGGGAGTATACTGGGCTGGACAGTTGAAGTCTGCTGCGGGGGAGAGTCCCAGATCACAGGGGGGAGCAGTGATTGGGGAAAGAGGACGGGAGGACGGCTGGGAGAGCTGAGCGGGAGAAAGAAGAAAAAGAACCATCACATCAAAAGATGTAAGGGATGTTTGGTGTGAATGAAGTTAGGTTGAGCAGTATGGGAATGTTTAGGTCCCAGACAGGAAGTTCCATTACCTGCTCCTCCTCTTCACTCCCCGTCCCCGCCAAACTCAGTGAGCTGTGGTGCCTCTGAGTGTCAGTGAACTGGGAATGAAGAGAAGGGAGACGGGTCAATCCGACAGGTACACGAGGTGGAAGAGTAAAGATAAACGGTGATGATGGTGATGATGTAGATAATGGCTACATTGTCTTTGTTTGACAATAGGGTAGGCTACCAACACCTCAAACAAAGTGTGCACCCCAAAATATAGATGCTATATATAGATCTCAAATAGGATATCCACTTGATATTATAAATTACTAAGTAATTAATTAGATTAAGGCTAGGGCAACTCGGCAAAGGCTGGGCTCCATATAAATTCATTGTAATTGTCCTCGTAACTGGATTCCAGCTCAATGCATTAACATCCACACCACCCCAACACAACAGAATGTGCTGCAATTCTACACATTTTGCTTTAGGTTAGAAACAAATACTGGCTGTAATTTACAAATGAAAAATATTGTTTCGCGAATATGGAATAATCTAGCCTAATCACCTTGCTGGAGGACCCATATGCTGCTCTGTCTTGGAATGAGATCTCGGGAGGGCTCTGGGGCAAACCATCATCCTCAGAGGTGCCTCCGGAATCTTCCATTCTCTTCCCAGTGATCAGCATTGGAGGAGGGCCAAGGTGGAAGTTTTTTTGCTGCAGTTTCAGCTGCCCAATAACAAAAATACATGTGTGAATATTACACCCTATGACCAATAACAATAGTAATTTAGACTATAAGGAACTCCCAACAAAGGCCCTGACCTGCAGTTCTCGTATCTTTCCGTGTACGTTCTCTTGAGACAGAACCCTAGTTGGCTCAGCAGAGCTCTGTGATTGCTCAGCCAGGAAGATGCTGTCATGTGACATGGCTCTAGATCCCAGTGTCCCCAGGCTGGCCCTGTAAGTAACACAGGCCCCAAACATGTTTACTACATAAACACAGCATTTCCCTGTGGGTATGCTACTTATAGACACAGTGCTATATACAGTGGTGTGAAAAAGTATTTTCCCCCTACCCAATGTCTTATTTGTTTGCATGTTCGTCACATGTAAATGTTTCAAACAAATTCAAATATTGGTCAAAGATAACACGAGTAAACACAAAATGCACTTTTGTAATGAAGGTTGTCATTATTAAGGGAAAACAAAATCCAAACCCACATGGCCCTGTGTGAAAAAGTGATTGCCCCCTACAACCTAATAACTGGTTAGGCCAACCTTAGCAGCAACAGCTGCAACCGAGTCTTTTACAGCGCTGTGGAGGAATTTTGGCCCACCCATCCTTGCAGAATTGTTGTAATTCAGCCACATTGGAGGGTTTTTCGAGCATGAACTGCCTTTTTAAGGTCATGCCACAGCATCTCAATGGGATTCAGGTCAGGACATTGACTAGGCCACTCCAAAGTCTTCATTTTGTTTTTCTTCAGGCATTTAGAAATGGTCTTGCTGATGTGTTTTGGCTCTCACTGTGGTTCGCTGGAGTCCCAAAGCTTTAGAAATGTCTTTATAACCTTTTCCAGACTGATGGATCTTAATTACTTTCTTTCTCATTTGTTCCTGATTTTCTTTGGATCTCTGCATGATGTCTAACTTTTGAGGATATTTTGGTCTACTTCACTATGTCAGGCAGGTCCTATTTAAGTGATTCTTTGATTGAGAACAGGTGTGGCAGTAATCCGGCCTAGGTGTGGCTGGAGGAATTGAACTCAGGTGTGGTAAACCACAGTTGGGTTGTGTTTTCACAGGGGGGGGCAATACTTT
Organism: Esox niger; assembly: GCA_016801105.1. Classification (NCBI taxonomy): domain Eukaryota; kingdom Metazoa; phylum Chordata; class Actinopteri; order Esociformes; family Esocidae; genus Esox; species Esox niger. Next base: position 46,726 of record JACXGJ010004027.1, read on the forward strand.
TTCACACAGGGCCATGTGGGTTTGGATTTTGTTTTCCCTTAATACTAACAACAAGTTTAATTTCATAACTGCATTTTGTGTTTACTTGTGTTATCTTTGACTAATAATTGTTTGATAATCTGAAACATTTCAGTGTGACAAACATGAAATCAGGTAGGGGGCAAACACTTTTTCCACACCCCTGTACTTCCAGTCTGTGAAAGAGATCCTTACAGACAGTCATCCTCAGAGACATCCCCTCTCTGAGCTGTGACATCAGCGGTAACATCACTGGCAGACTGGCTCTGCTTCATCAGTCCTTCAATGTCCTTCCTCTTCAGACGACTAAACAGGCGACTCTTCAGCAGCTTGAACCTGGACTTCTTCTTCCCTGAAACCCCCATGAAGTTTGTGACTTCAAATCATTTTTTGAAGTTTAATACAACAGACTTGACTGTGAATTAATATTCTTGTATTAAAATCCGGTTTGGTACGTGGAAACAATGTACATGTACAGTGAATTGTAAATGAATGATTTGATAGCCAAGTGTGTCTGTTTAACAATGATTTAGAAATGTCCGTAATTTCAAAAGAAAGAAGACAGGTGTGTTCTACCTGTAATTTCAGCTGTTCCCTCCACCTCCCCAGCGGCAGTCTCCATGTCAGAGACCGGAGTTAGCTGATCTTACCAGGGAATAGAGGAGAGTCGAGAAACATCAGTACACGGGCAAACCATTCAACAACATTGTACTCAGCGACGTCACGGTGTTCTATTTGAACAATAACTTCCCATGAGCCATTCAGGTGCCGGTAGGTTGCAGATTACAGTTGACCTCTGCCATACCACACCCTCCCCGGACAAAGTGTGTTTTCAGGAGGTGCCTCAACCTTGCTGCCTGACATTAGCAAGCACAGATTCTCACATTCTAGATGTGTTATAATCATTTCCTATCTAAGATTTTGGCAGCCACAGATTTCGTTGTCCATCCAACAGTCCCATGAGCGAATGACCGGTAACTGCGATCTCTATTAATATTGTGTCGTCTCACACACCCTTATACAAGTTGATAACACCTTTAAACAATGATGAAACCTAGCAAACGAGATAATGGTCTACATTCAATCAGACGCTCAGTATCATCTCTGTTATAATAGCTAATTAAAGTCTGCTTTTCATTACATTTAACTTTTTCATGATATTTAAGTAATACTGGTTTAGCAGACCTGTTTAGTTTGAATTGATTTATTCATTTGGCAGAACTGTTATGAAGCCATTTGGTTAAACTAGCCAACCAGACAAGAGGCTTTCAGCTTCACTGTTGTTTATGCATCCAGACTGGAAGAGTAGTTGCTTAGCAAATCAACTGATGACGTTACATTAATTATCGTAAATTAAACAACACAGGGGTTCAACCTTTACCGGAATCATCATACTTATATACACACACAGACATTACATGCCTGCTCCAACGTATCAATTTACACACACACACACACACACACACACACACAAACACACACACAAACACACACACAAACACACTCAGCTCTTTTTACACAATATTTTAAAAAAGACAACAAAAACCAGTGGTTCACCAAGGCTGTTTGCACGCCCAGACTCCTCCAATCTATCATTCTCTAAGACCTTTAAAGTAGTTATAACAAAGGGAGAAAAAAATACAAAGGTTAGAGCACTGAACCCAGCCACAAAACCCCATATAACAAGCCATCTAATACAGCAGCATATTAAATACAGTCACCCATCTAATGAAACAACCCATCCAATACAACAACACATCTAATACAACAACCCATCTAATACAACATCCCATCTAATACAGCAACCCATCTAATATAACAACCCATCTAATATAACAATACATCCAATACAACAACCCATCTAATATAACAACCCATCTAATACAACAACGTATCTAATATAACAACCCATCTAATATAACAATCCATCCAATACAACAACCCATCTAATATAACAACCCATCTAATACAACA